>PVJH01047216.1:0-11425 GCA_004026705.1 Nesogale talazaci
GTGTACTACATCCTGGTCCAGGGGCAAGGATTTGGATTTTCCGCACATCCACACTGAAGGCTAGTCTCTGGTCTTCAGCAGCATGTGCTGCAAGCCCTCCTGGCTTTTAGCCAGCAGGCGGTGGTCACCTGCATGTCACACGCAGGCAGCTGAATGAACTTTCTGCCAATCCTGGGGCCACATTCTTCCTGTCTCAGTGTCCTGGATTACTTGCTCAGCCTACAGACTGATTCAGTCTAAACAAGAATACAACTCGGATGTACACCTTTCCTGATTTTAAATCATGCGGCAGGTCCTCATTCTGTTAGAAAGACTATCTCTCCGTGCAGGGACCGATTCCACATCAGTACAATGAAGTGTTCTGAAGTTCCCATTCCTTTCCATGTCACCTATAGATTCTTCTGATCCATAGAGTCCAATAGCTGTGCAGAGTCAAAACAGGTGAACATCTTTCTGTTATTCTCTGCTTTCAGCTAAAATGGGACTTCAGCAATGATGCCCCTCTCTCCGTGTCCTCTTCTGAATCTGACTTGACTTTCTGGCCGCCCCTGTCCATCACTGCAGCTACCAATGCCTGGAGTGATCTTCAGCAAAATTTTACTCGCATGGGATATGAATGATACTGATGGCATTTGAAGATATCAGGGGCAGAGCTTCTGCCCTCACAGCTAACACACAAGCCACGACAGAACAACAAGCTAAGGGGCCGTGGATGTGTACGAAAGGTCGCTGTAAGAACCACTCATCTGTCAGTTTGTCATGCTGTGGTGGCTTGTGTGTTTCCATGATGCTGGAAGCGAGGTCATAAGTATTTCAAATGCCAGCAGGGTTATGCAGAGTGAACAGGTCTCAGCAGAGCTTCTAGACTAAGAATAGACGATAAAGGAAGAAGAAACTGCTTAAGAGGAAGTAGCAACCGAGAGTCTTATGGACAGCACGGAAACATTGTCACTTACTGAACATCTAACGAACCGAAGCAAAGCATGGGCAGAGATAGTGCCAGAAGGTGAGTCCCTCAGTATGAAAGGCAATGGAAATATGACTAAGGAAGAACTGTCTTGTCAAAGTTGAATTGACCGTGCCGTAATGGAATAAAGTCTGTCGGGGTAAACCTTTAGGGACTTCATTTGCTGATGGAGCTCAATTCAACATAAGAAGAAATGGCTGCAGACATCAGCTAATAAACAGAACTTGGAGCTGAGCCCTGGTGGCGCAGTGGTTGTGTGCTGGGCTGCAGCCCACACGGTTGACGGTTCAAATCCAGCAGCAGCTCTCCAGGAGCAAGTCTGGGCTTCCTACTCCCATCAGGGCAGTGATGCAGAAAAAAGTTTAAAAAAATCAATAAGGGCTGAGTCCCGGTGGCGTAATGGTTGTGGGCTGGACTGTGGCCCACTGGGATGGAGGTTCAATTCCAGCAGTGGCTCCACAGGACCAAAGGCTGGGCCTCCTACTCCCACCACCAGAGGACAGTGATGCAAAAAAAAAATTAATAAGTGGGCTGAGCCCCGGTGGTATAGGGATTGAGTGCAGGACTGCGGCCCACTGGCTTGGCAGTTCAAATCCAGCAGCAGCTCTCCAGGAGCAAGGCTGGGCCTCCCACTCCCACCAGAGGGCAGTGATGCCCCCCCAAAAAATAAATAAAAAATATAAATAAATAAATAAACAAATAGACCTTGGAATGTATGAAGTATGAATCTAGAAAAATTGGAAGTTGTTAAAAAATGAAATGGAAGCTTTAGAGTTGAAAATTCACCAGACACGCAATCAAGATGCATTGATCATTATTGGCAATGATGGAATGCAAAAGGTTGAAAACAAAGAGGAATGACTAGCAGTTGTAAAATATCCTTGGTGGTAGACAGGAAACTGGAGATCGTGTGATAGAATTTTGCAAGACCAAGGACATCTTCATAGCAAATATATATTTTCAGGATAAAAGTGAAACTGAAATGGACTTGGAGTCTTGTGACAAACAAGTCCACTTCAAACAATAGCGCATGCGCACTCACACACACAGACAGCAACATTTTTTTTACCGACAACACAAAAGGCGACAATGAACATGAACTTCTCCAGATGGAATACACAGAAATCAAAGGGGCTACACATCTATGGGAAGAGGCAATGCGGACACTCAGCATCAGCAGCTAAAGCCAGGCCCGGGGCTGACTGTGGAACACACCATGCATTGTTCAAGACCAAAGAAGAATCGGGGCATTTGAACGGTGAGGAGAAACCTGAAAGACCCGAGGACTGTCAAAAAAAAACCCAACAATCTGTCTTGGCAGAAGTGTGGCAGAGTGCCCCTTTGAGGCAACGACTGTCAGTCAGAATTTGCTTACCATGCTTTGGATAAGCGGCCAGGAGAGACCAGTCCTTGGAAAGCCTTCAACCAGATGGACAGAGGGTCGCGACAGTGAGCTCAAGCATAGGGACAATTCTAGGATGGTGTAGGATGGCTAAGGGTCTGAACCAACTCATTGCCACTTACCAACAAGTTCAGGTTGAAGTTGAAGAAAATTGTAACAAGTATACAAGAGCCAAAATACCACGCTGAGTCCCCCCACCCCCATGCCCCGAATACTGGGAACTTCTCAGGGGCAGATTTGATGCATTAAACACTAATGACAGAAGAGCTGAAGAAGCAGTGGGATGACATCAAGAACTTTCTTTCCTTTTTTTTGGGGGGGGCATCACTGCCCCCTGATGGGAGTAGGAGGCCCAGCCTTGCTCCTGGAGAGTTTCTGCTGGATTTGAACCGCCAACCCTGTGGGCCACGGTCCCGCACACAACCACTGCACCACCAGGGCTCAGCCCAAGAACTTTATTCTTGAAGAAAGCAAAAGGCCATTAAAGAAAGGGAAGAAAAGATCAAAGTAGAGTTAGGAGAGGCTGAAACTCTTTAACTAGTTCTCTGCAACTGTAACTCTTTACAAAAGTAACATTTTTCTCCTGAGGAGCCACAGCTGGGGGTTTCACACTGCAGACTTTGTCAGCAGGCCAGGGCTTAACCACACCACCACCTGGCTAAGGAAGCCTCATGCTTTAATGCAGCGGTTCTCAACCTGGGGGTGGTGACCCCTTTGGGGGTCCAACAACCTTCTCACAGGGTTGCCCAATTCAGAACAGTAGCAAAATTGGTTATGAAGTAGCAACAAAAAATAATTTTATGGTTGGCGTGGGTCACCACAACATGAACTGTATGAAAGGGGCACGGCAATAGGAAGGTTGAGAACCACTGCTTTCATGGCATGTTCTTTAAGGGCAGATTACATTCAGTAAATCTGCTCCACAAGCCCTTTCTAATGTATTGGAAAGCAAGAATGGTACCCTGAGGACTAAGGCACGCCCTGACCCAAGCCATGGTATTTTCTTTGTTTGTTTCTTTCTTTCTTTTTAAGCCGTGGTATTTTCAAGCCGATTATACACATGTGAAAGTTGGACCCGGGTCAAGAAGACTGCAGAAGAATCAGCATTTGAATTGGGGTGCTGAAAAAAACTGAGAGTCCCACGGACAGCTAAAGAACAAATCTGTCTACGAAGAACATCCAGAATGCTCCTCAGAGGCAAGGATGGCAAGACTTCATCTCAAGTACTTTGGACAAGGTATGGGAAAAACCCGTCCCTGGAGAAGGACATCATGCTTGGTGATGTGGAGGGGCAGCAGAGAATAATGTCCCCTACAAGATGGACTGGCAACAATCGGCTCACACATAACAACTGTGAGGATAACACAGGACCCGGCAGTGTTTCATTCAGTTGTAAACAGAGTCCCTGCGAGTCGGCCCCTAACAAGTAGAGACAACTTTAGGGTGCCAGGGAAGATGGGATGAGAGAGGAGGCTGAGCACAGGCATTCCCCCGGTAAATATTCCTGGAATTTTATCTATGACTCTGGGTGGAAGATCCAGCAGCAAACACGGTGGACGACATTCCTGCCTTCCTGAAAAGTTCTAATTACCGCCACCATCATCAACGGCAATCTGTAGAAGGTGTGTGTGTAGGGACACACGCACACGCATGACTAAGTGGCGTGATGATCACCTCACAACAGTTAAGGCAGAAGTTCCTGGGTGGCGTGGATGGTTAAATGTTCAACTACCACTTGAAACATTGATGGTTCAAAGCCACCCAAAGGTGCCTCCAAAGAGAGGCTTGGAGAGCTGCCTCTGAGGGGTCACACGAATGAGGCCACAGAACAGCCAGGGGGGATTTTTCCAACACAAATCAGGTCAAGAGCATGGCCCTAGAAGAAAACCCGCCCACAGCGCCCATTTTTAAAAAAAAAGGTTCTGCTTGCCAGCTGGGTTACCGGCAGGCAGCAGCCCCTGGGTTACTGTCTGTCCATCCAGGTTCCACCTAAAAGCAAATTTCGGGACCGAATTTGCCAGAACCCTGCGCGAGGCGGGGAGGGTTTGTCACCCGGAAACGGCCTCCCGATTCCAGCCAAACGGGCTGGTCGTCCTCCAGACGGTTCCCTGCAGTTCCCGCCTCCGGACCTCGGTCTCGGCCCCCTCCCGGCCTCCCTCCCCCACCCCCGCCGCGCTGGGCAGCGCCTGGTGCCCGCTCCGGGGCTGCCTCCTCCGGGAAGCCGGCCTCCAAGGGCTCGGCGCGACCGGCTCGTCCGGGCTGGGCTCCCGGAGGGACCCGCACCCCCGCCCGCCCAGCCACCTGTTGAGCGCCCGCCTCCGCGCGCGGAGCCCCCGCAGGCCCGTCCGGGACGGTCCGTCGGCGGAATGAATGAAGCACTGCGAGAGCCGGCTCCTTCCTCCGGCCTCCGACAGGCCGCGGGCGCCCAGGGTCACTCGGGGGTGGCGCGCTCCGCTCGGCGGCCGAGTGGACACCCCCCGGAGGCCCGAGGGCTGCCGGGGGCACCCGGGGACGGGGCGCGGGAGTCGCGGGCGCCGACGGCTGGCCGGTACCTGCGGGGGGCTTCATGGCGAACGGGTCTGTCCCAGAAGCTCCCTAGATCCACGTCGGGTCCGGTCCGGCCGCCAGTCACCGCCCGAACCGCGTCTGGGCGCTCAGGGGCTGCAGCTGTCGCTAGACTGAGCAACCCGCTGCCCGCCGCGCGTAGGGCATGCTGGGAGGGCGCGTGCGCGGAGGGCTGGACACTGACGCACGCCCAAGCTCCGCCCACTCCCCCCAGGGGCGAGGCCGACGTCAGGACCACGCCTCGCCTCTCCTGGCTCGTCATTGGCTCTCCGAAGGGAAGGGGCGGGGCTTCAGGGTCACCCCCCCCCCCGGGAGCCGCGGGGCGTGTCCACGGAAACCGCACGTGGGGCTGGCGTGTCTGCGCACCTGTCAGGAAGGCTTTGAGGCTCTGCTTCTCCACCTGCGCTTCTAGTCCAGTAGTTTCTATTTTGCGGAGTCCTCTCTCTTTTTTTGGGGGGGGGCATCACTGCCCTCAGGTGGTGGGAGTAGGAGGCCCAGCCTTTGCTCCGTGGAGCTGGAATCGAACCTCCATCCCAGTGGGCCGCAGTCCCGCGCACAACCACTACGCCACCGGGGCTCATCCCTACTTAATTTTTTTTCCTAATTATTTATTTATTTATTTATTTTTATTACTATTATTATTTTTTAGGCATCACTGCCCTCAGGTGGTGGGAGTAGGAAGCCCAGCCTTTGCTCCTGGGAGCCGGAATTGAACCTCCATCCCAGTGGGCCGCAGTCCCGCGCACAACCACTATGCCACCGGGGCTCAGCCCTAATTATTCATTTTGTAGCTGTTGTTGAGCTAACAATCTCCGCACGTGTAATTCAGTAACACAGACTACCGTTCTGCATCCACCCTAATGACCCTCCCTGTGGGGACTTGTTCCTCTGCTATTAATACAAACTCATGGCCCACAAAGCTCCTTATCTACTCTTGATTCGCTGCTCTCAATATGTTCCTATAAAAACAATACAGTTCTGTAAGACTTTCTAGTATTATTAGATTAGTAAGACCCTCACATTATGGAAGTGGTATCCCCAGAACCTACCTGTTCCATCTCCCAGAGCACTTCCTACTTTTATTGCTGCTCAGGGGATTCCAACACAGGACCACTCTGTGTACAAGAAAACGAAGTACTTCCAGGTTCGGCACCATTCTCACAATTGTTACATTGGAGTTCATTGTTTCAATCACTCTGTCACTCCATCATGGCCGGGGTCTTTGTTTACTTTGTGCCCCTCTCCCAAGTATAACATCCTTTTATAGGTTCTATAATCAGTTGTAATGGCCACACACAACTCTCAGACGGTGCTCATGATGGAAGTTTGTGGAAGTTAACAGCTTACAAATTCCAGTGGAAATGGTCTTGCTACAGTGGTTCAGTTAGGACATGATACAAAAATCTTTGAGGGCTGCCAATAGATGCCCAAAGGATGTGTCATTCGGCTTTAAACTTCAACCCAAAGGTTGTCAGCAAACCTGCCTCACTGAATTAAGTGCCCAGGCACCCTGCTCCAGAAGCCAGGCAGATGCTCGAAAGTACTTAGTTTTCCTAGCTCTTTGGGCTGGGAGGTCCACAGTTGCATCTCATGCTCTGGCTCCCGTTTCTGCCGCTGTTGCTTCTCTGTCGTTCCTCTGGTGTCGGAGCGGTCTCCTGGATGTAGGAGATTCGCTGCACGGGGATCTCAGCGTCCAGAAGATGCACCGGACTCTCTTGCCGGTCACGGACCCCCATGTCCTGCTTCTGGGATGGTCCACTTCATATCCAGCAAGAAGGTAATCACTCGTTGGGGAATCACTTCATACATCCAGTCTCTTCCCCCCTGCCCCTCACCTTCTTACCCAGACCCTTCAGGGCAAGTCTATTTGGTGGTAGTTGCAGAGATAAGGATTAGAAGAACCATATTAAATAATTCGCTGCTCTGCAGTACCCTGGCTCCTAAAAAAATGTTGCTATCTACTCATGCCAACTGGTGAAACCAGTGTTTTAGAGTAAAACTGCGCAAAGTGCCTCTGGGGGAGAATGATATGGTTACCTGGCAGTGAGGAGCCACTAAGTCCACATGGACAAAGCACACTCGCCCTGTGATCAAAGATTGTAAATAATGTAATCAAAATCCGAAGGAGGAAACAGTATCAGAACCTAGGTAGTGAACACCCACTTTGCAGAAGGCTACGGATGACAGTGGAAGCCCAAATCTGTTTAAAGGGTTCCCACAAGCATTACGCTTCCAGGGAACCCTTTCTGATCTTAGCCGTGTTTTCAGATAGAGGGCATTGCACAGTCAATTACGGTTGATGTGGCTAGCTTAAACTGTACCATCGTGCCATTTTATCTCCATTTGTTTCAGATTGTAACAAAAGACAAAGGGGAGATACACACTGACCATAGATAGATCATGGATTTGAATATCCAGCAGAGTGCATTGAAAAGTGGATTTGCGCAGATGTGACTAGATTAAAATGTAGCATCTTTTTTTTTTTTTTGGCATCACTGCTCTCCGGTGGTGGGAGTAGGAGGCCCAGCCCCACTGCTGGAATTGAACCTCCGTCCCAGTGGGCCGCAGTCCCGCGCACAACCACGACACCACCGGGGCTCAGCCCTAAAATGTAGCATCTTATCTTTTGATCTCCCTGTTGACCCATTTTAAGTTTGTTCTAGTTGTTTATATTTTCTGATTTCTTTTCCATTCAGATTTTTCTGTTTCACTTTATTATTGTTGGTGTTTTGTATTGCTCTTGTTAGTATGGTTTCTGTATAATAAATCCAGGTTAACCAAATCTATATAGAGATAATAACTGTAGTAATGTTTTATTGGGGGTATGGCAGGGCAGATTGAGGTGAAGTGGAGAACTAATAATAATGAGTGCAAAATAGAAGAAAATATTCTAAAATTGATTATGGTGATGATTGCACAACTCTTTTTAATATGATCGAACTAAAAAAATATGATCACGGGACTGCGGTCCACTGGGATGGAGGTTCGATTCCAGCTCCACAGAGCAAAGGCTGGGCCTCCTACTCCCACCACCTGAGGGCAGTGATGCAAAAAAAAAATGATCAAACTATTGAACTGTATGACACATGAATTATATGTCAATAAAATGATCAAAAATTTTTTTTACAAATTACACGAGCTACAAACAAAAACAAACAGTACTGCTTAGATCTGTGGTTCTCAACCTTCCTAATTCCACAACCCTTTCATACGGTTCCTCATGTTGTAGTGACCCTCCAACTATAAAATTATTTTCGTGGTTACTTCATAACTAATTTTGCTACTGTTAGGCCTCCAGCAATCCCTGTGAACGGGTTGTTTGACACTCCTCCCCCCCCCCCACCAAAGGAGTCTCGAACCCCAGGTTGAGAACCGCTGTCTTAGCTTCAGAGAAAATAAATGAAATTAATAACACAGGTGATTCAAATACTATTCCCACACATGTTCAAATACGATGGATGTGAATTGAAAGCCCACTGCAGTCACGGAAACCAGAGGGTGGTGGTCAGGTCCCAGACAGCACAGAGAATCTCCCATCATATCCTCTAAGATCCTCACCCTTACGCCTGTGGCAGGAGATAGCTGCCAGGCCACAGCAGAGAACCAAGGACCCGAGGAGGAAAAGCTGGAAAGAAGCAGGGACCCTTCCCCCAAGGCTGACTGGCAGAGAACGCTTTCCCCTAGATCCGGTGGCCTGGGTTCACACTACACAATGCGATCACCTATTGCTCTAATCTTTATGGCGGAGCAAGGCTGGGCTTCCTACTCCTACCAGGGCAGTGATGCCACACACACACACACACACACACACACACACACAAAGAGTTACCCTATCATCTCAGAAACCTACAGGGGCAGTTCTAGCCTGTCCTCTAGACTGGCTGAGTCTGAATCAACTCGATGTCGATGAGTCTGGGTTATTTTGGGTTTGTTGTTGTTGGGATTTATAGCATCCCTCGCCTCTCATTTGTTTCATCCACAGGTGATGGTTTTATTGTTTCTGGGTTTTTTTTTTTGGTGTGTTTTTTTTTCTTTCCTGTCTCTTGAGTCAAAAAAGAAACCACTAATGTGACAGGGCAATCAGAGGAAAGTGACTGCAAAGGCATCGCTTCACTGTGGTCTTGTTTGGAAGGAAATCACCAGCCAGGTGAGCAGAAACCACGGACATCCTCCAAGGACCTCCATCTTGACCCCAATTCCCACACTTTGTTGCCCCTCTCCCCGTGCTCAGGTGCAAAGTCCTCAGACATTTCCACCCGTGATACCACCCCCCCCCAAGAGAGTCCTTCCCCAGCTGTTCCAGGCTACCGACCCCCCTCACCCACAACCCCAGCACTTGAGTCTGTCTTCAACTGGTCTCTGTTTACATATGAACCAGCCTACTGGTTTATGAAGTCACTAGATGAAGGCACTCAGTCGCTAACGACAGGTTGGAAGTTCAAGTCCCCTCAAAGGAGCCTCAGTCAAAAGGTCTGGCACTCTACTTCTGGACTGCAGTACATTACAGAGAGATCACCATGAGTCAGATTTTTTTTTAAATTTTTTTATTATTTTTTAAATTTTATTTTGTGTGTGTGGCATCACTGCCCTGGTGGGAGTAGTAAGCCCAGTCTTGCTCCTGGAGAGCTGCTGGATTTGAACCGCCAACCCTGTGGGCTACAGTCCTGCACACAAGCACTACACCAGGGCTCAGCCCCCATGAGTCAGATTTGCACAGCTACCGGGTTTCTGATCTTCCTTCCTTCCTTTTTTTTTTTTTAAGTTGTTGTTGTTGTTGTTACGGGTCAACCAGTGAGTTTGTTTCTGCTAGCAACAGAACAAAACAGTCTTCATAATCGGTATGATGTTGGAGCCCATCCTCAGTCGCTGTGTCCATCCAGATCCTGAACGCTCTTTCTTCATTGTTCACCTTCTAGTCTACCCAAGCACGAAGTCCTTTGGCAAGGGCACGTCGCTCCTGAGAACATGCCCAAAGTACATGAAGTCTACTCTCCTCCTTCCAGGAGTGTGCTGCCGGAGCAGGTCTGTTGCTCCGCTGGCAGTCCATGGAATATTCCATTTTATGAGCCAACGCCATCATTCACAGGCGTCAACTTTTCTCTGGTTTTTGTTCATTATCCAGGTTTCTCAGACGTCATATAGCCCGAGTGAGTCGACTGAATGTAGTCAGAGAATTCCCTTTAACAAAATGCAGTTAGCCTAAGATAGTGTGCCTATTGCAATCTCTATGGAATATCCATAACTCTAGTTGGCTGAAAGCAGACAGGGGGGATTTGGATGTCACCTAAAAGGGCCAGGTAATGGAGGGAGTCTTCTATTGACCTGGCAGTGATTAAGGGCTAAGCCGTGCTAGATAGTTGGTCAACAAAGACATCCTGAGATTGGCCTAAGACATAAGGAACCTTATTGTTCCCATTTCTGGCTCAGGGTCAACAGCTCTTTCCTGTGGTTGCCCAGAAACCTGAGTTAATGTAAAATACCCATATGTGACTCTCCAAAGTGCAAAGTTCAAAAGTCTATGTATTCTGACTTCAAACAGGCTACCACAACGAGCGGTCACTGTGTCCTGCTGTGGCATTCTCACGGGCCTAAATATACACTCCTAAATATACACTTCTCTCCCTACCTCTGACTTGGGAGCGAGTACAATAGCTGCCTCGCTCCAGAGTAAAATACCCACAAAATGAGGCAATTGAAAATACCATGGCTTGACTGAGTCCCGGTAGCACGGTGGTTGTGTGCAGGACTGCGGCCCACAGGGCTGACGGTTGAAGTCCAGCAGCAGCTCTCCAGGAGCAAGGCTGGACTTCCTACTCCCACCAGGGCAGTGATGCCACACAAAAAAATGAAAAAGAAGAAAAAGGAAATACCATGGCTTAAGGAGGGGATAACTTAAGTCTACATCTTTGCTTTTCACACGTTAAAGAGATCTCTTGCATCAGATGTGCCCAGTGCAGTCCCTCATCTGTCAGTGTGCCTTACTGTGGCTTGCGTGTCGACGTGGGGCTGGGAGCAACGCCATTAACATCTCAGACACTGGCAGAGTCACCGTGATGGAAGGTTCCGGCTGAGCCGAGACTGAAGCAGCTTAGGAAGACTGAAGGGGACAGACTCCTTCTGAAAGGTCAGCCACAGAAAACCTTACGAATAGCAGTTTGTGCAGTGTATCGTCTCCCCCCCAGGACAAATCACAGCGGGCACTTGGCTCCTTGATACTAAATGTCTGTAGACTGGATACAAATTATCTCTCTATCCCTTCACCTCTTGCGGGCTGAGTGAATGAAAGAATGTTTGTGCCCCAGCGGGTGGACGGTGGAGATCCTGTATAAATAAATACACATCGTGGCTAACAGTCTTCCCATTCACCCAGCGCCTGTGACGTGCAGGGGCGCCAGATGCCCAGCGCTGCTGCACCACGTGGCCGGCTAGGCACCACGTGGTCCGCTGGGCTGTACTCTAGGAGTCTCCCTCCCCCCCCCCCCTTCCCCCCC
>PVJH01047217.1:0-11406 GCA_004026705.1 Nesogale talazaci
TACATATGAATTACAAGCCATCTGCACAGAAATTTAAGATGTAGATACCCCTTTCAGGAAGCAATTTTTGACTTAGAGAATTTTATACTTGCCTCATTATAATTTTGTTATAAAGTAAACAATTTTTATGGTGTTATATTCATCCACCTGGAGCGGCAGAATCATGAGGAATGCATATTTACATCACCATACAGGTAGACAATAGTAGAGGTAACAGTCCATATAATAGCATTCAGGGTGATGGAAAAAGTCTAGGACTTTCTCCAACCCTTCATTATCAATGTAATTTACTTCCCAGACCCTGACCCTTGTACCTTTCATGAAAAGCTACCAAAAAAATCAAGTAAAGATTTTAAGATCTGAACCGAGAGGATGCAAATTAAAGTATTTAAGAGCTAGAATAAGGATTCTTGAGAAACCCTAATAACAAAAGAGAATGAAATAAGGGTTAATATAGAAGAGAATTTTGTCTTGAAAGAAGGAGAAAATAGCATATCAGGGGAAAGAGGTGTGCTGTTTGGGCACATGGCCTTTATTGAATCTTAACTTTGAAAAGGGAAGCATGGGCTCAAATTATTTTTATTATACTCCTTGCCATCTAACATCACCAAGAAGCCCTAATGGAGCAGTGTGCTAGCTTTGGTCAGATAGAAAAGGGTGTAGGTTGGGCCCACTAGTGGTTCTGCTGTGAAAGGTGAGGCTGTCTGCTCTGGTAAGATTTAAATGCATGGAAACCATTGAGAGCATCTCTCTTCTGTCTTATGCAGCTGCTATGCATTGGTATCAACTTGTCAGCATGGAATTTGGAACGCCTACTGAACATGGAACATGTACAAAGTTTCTGGCACAAATACATCATAAAATCAACTACTCTTTAAGCAAGTAGGAGATTTCAAAATATTCCTAGAAAATTCAATTAGCTTTATCTGCTTATCCTTCTATGTAGGTATGTATGTGTATATGCATGTATAGGGATGTGTCTACATGCATACATGTACATAAAACCAAGTGTTGCCTAATATTTTCCATATGTTCTGTGATTTGAGTGTTGTCTGGTCCTATTGTAGTCTGGTCCTGAATTTCCTTTAAACATCTACAACAAACTTCATGCCACAGCAGTAGGAGGATCATTTTTGTGTTTGCTCTTCAATGTTTATAGATAGCAATTTTTCTATATTGAATGTAGGTATTGCTCTTATTTATACTAGCCTTGTAATGTTAAGTGGTTCTGATCCTTTAATAGCTAAGATACAGTTTTCTTGTTTTCTGAAAATATGTTGTCATTTTTGACTGCAATATGCCTAAATAATGAGTGACAGCAGTCACTGATTTTCCACCTGCATGTTGTTTCATAACGTTTTTTTTTTTTATCTGCCCAACTTGCCCTTGAGGTGTCATTGAGTCAACTTCTTGACCTAGGGTCTACAGCGGGTGACCCCAGGTGTGCAGATTAGATTTGGTCAATAGGGTTTGTAAAGCTGTTACCTTTCACAAGTAGAACCTGGGGGCTTTAGTCTAAGGCATTTCTGGTTGAGTGTGAACTGCACTATTTGTAACACCAGGGATGTGTGTGTGTGTGTGTGTGTGTGTGCATATGCATGAGGGAAAATCGAAAGGACTGCTGCATGGGCTCTAGTTTATTGGAAACATTTAAACATGTTTCTGTAATAAGTTGATGGCTGCCGTCAAGTTCATTCAGCCACAGGCTTACTTGGCTTCCTCTCCTCCTTAGGGCATATTCAAAGAAAGAAAAAGACCTAATCTAAAGTGGTTCCCAAGAGCATCTCTTGGGTTAGCTCCATGCAAAGCACAGAAAAAGAAACTAGCTCGTTTCATTCAAAGCATTCATTCATAAGGTTATGGTGATTATTTTTTGAGATTCCAAAGGGACTATTCTGGATTGATTTTCTTGAACAACACTGAACGATTACTGGGGTTTCCTAGGAAGACCTTCAAGGAAATGGATGGTCTGTCACACACATATGCACTCTTTCTTTTTCTTGCTTTGTCTCCAACAGCACTCGCTACCTTTCATGTAGGTTCAATAACTCCTTAAATCGGTCTCACGGACTACGCTTACAGTTATGGGGTTTGCTGTGGATGTTGCAATGGCGACAGAAATGTTAGGATAACATTATTCTGTCGGAACATGTTATGAAGTCCTTTTAAGGCTGATAGTAAATGTCCAAAGAATATGCCACTCTGGACCTCATGGTCCACAAGGTGTCCAAGGAGTAAGCCCCTGGACCACCAGCCCCAGCAACAGCATGAGAGGAAGAGAGGCCCTCCGCTGCTGGGGAGTCTGCCTCCAACTCAATCTCCACCATACTGAGACTATTCCATCCAGACCCCCTGAAGGAAGGGGAGGGTCTCAGTGAGCCCGATCCTGTCATGTACCATCAATAAAGTACACTGTACCCAGCAAAAAAAAAAAAAAGAATATGCCACTCAACCTTAACCCTGAAACCAAAGGCACACACCTCCAGCTAGCCAAATTAAATACCCAGAAGCATTCAGCGCCACAAGCTCTTCTCCTGCCCAAAGCATTCAGCTCTGTTTTCTCTGTAATCTGGGACATCAGCTGTTCTGGATCATGCTCTGGCCCATGGTTCTCATACTAGTGCTGCCTGGGGTTACTTCTCTGTTGTCAAAGCTGTCTTCCTGGATCAAAGAAGTTCACTGCACAGGGATCTTGAGGTCCAGAGGACATACTCTACTGCTGACTCTTGCTCATAGTGAGATCTTCCCTCCTGCTTCCAAGAAGTATTATACCTAACAGAATGGAAATCACAGTGAATCCCATGAACGAGCACTCACAGCTGAAGATGATCCATATTGTCCCCCACTTTGTCCCACCCAGACACTTCAAAGAAGTTATTTTGGTTGGAGTGATGGGGGCCATGTCTAGAAGAGTCACAGTATTGAAAACTGCATTGTTGACACTAAGGCCAGGAAAACTGTGCCAATTGTTTTGGGGTTGTTTGTTGCTGTTTTTGTTGCCATCCTAAAATTGTATATGCTCATTCTTCCAGAGTGACAAATGCCCTAGGAGAATTTTGTTTTGAAACTTTATCCCATCTTCACTCCAGTCCTGATCTTGGCCCATTCATTCTTCTTTTGGTGTGCAGAACATACAAAATACTTTGAAGGAATATGATTTGAGGCCCTTAAGAATGGCAAAATGCTATCTTCAATGTCATGTAAGTTGAAGAGCGCAGAAAGCAAGTAAAAATAACATTGGTAAGTACATAGTGATAGGTGGAAGACATGCTGAGAAACAATAGCTCTGCTCTTCAAGAGTTTTGTTAATTGAAACTTTGTGTGATTTTGAAATATTTCTTTCCTTACCTTCATATGTATAAAAATAACAACTAGGATTCTGTTGAATTTGTGGATTATGCCAAAGGAGGAAAAATGAACTACACTTAATTGAAAAAAAAATCTGTATTTACTGAAGACAAAATGTTTAGTAAAATTGCAAGTAAGCAGTAACTTTGAACTTTTATGATAGGTAATGAAGAAACTTATTGCTGAGTACATGTTATCTTCTACTGACATTGGCAGTATGAATAACTTTTAGTGAAATAAAATGATTTCTTCTCAATTATTTATTTTGGGGAAATGAAATGTATACTATAATTTCAAATTCTAAGTCTCATGTTACACAAAAGGCAAGACACTCACTTTGTGATACTTAAAACTCAGAATAAAAACTTTCTACTTTAATATGAAAAACATTAAAGTTACTATAAGATGAAAATCAATATCAGCAAAATGAAGATTTTTGAATATCAGCAAGACAGCCCAAGGAGGTTACTGAAATATAAGTTAATGACTTGCTTCTCTGTGGATCATTCATCACAAGGAAGAGGAAAGGTGATGAAATCAGTGAAGGAATATTGAAGAAAATACATCTAACCATTTTTATTTGCCAACTACAAAATGTTTTGCTGTTTAAGCTGACTACTTTGAATATCTAATGGGAAGAAAATGAAGACTGAAGTGCAAGAAAGAGAGATCGTTCCCTTTTTCATTAGGAGTATGCAACATTTGACAAATGGAAGGAAATTTTAATTGTCCATGATCTCGTTTCACATTCAAGTTTATCTCAAAAAGTAATCACACCAGACTTTTTCTCAAGCTTCCTGTGTACTAATCAATGTGCCACACTGAAATAATCCCAGAGGTCAGTCATAAATCCCCTGCCTATGGCAATGCATTTAATAAGATTATATAAACCATTCTGATCAACTTTTGTTGTTGTTTGCTTACTTGTTACAATGAGGACTTAAGTAAATGAATAGCCTCTTCTGCCCAACCGCAACTAATTCAGATATAGCAGTTAAAAAAATGATCATTTAAACCATATACACAATTTCCTTTCTTTTTCTTTACTTTACCTTGGTTCTCTTTTCTCTTTCTCCCTCCATCCTCCTCCATCTTTTTCTTCTTTTTTTTTAGAGACATAAAATTTCCACTTAAACTTAAGTCAATCCTCTGATGAGAGAAAAAAAAACACTAAAATACCCAAACTATTCAGGTTTTCTCATTAAAAAATGTAGCAGATATCTTTATTGCACATGTTACAACATTCTAGGAAAAGCACTTGCTCTCCAGACTATAATTAAATAAACTCCAGAAATTGACTTTATGTTTTGATATCTACTATGAAGAACATTAAGTAATTGAAAAATTTTACTCTGCTTTGAAATTAACGTTTAACAAATGGTTTGGGACTCCTATGTTAAATACTCATTGATATCACAGGGAGCAAGAATATCCTGAACAGTTCCTGGAGTGTCAATTCCCTCAGGTCAATGCAATGGCAGCAGTGGTGGACTTGGACACACAAGGATGAACTAAAAGTGATGGTGTCTGAGCTTAGGAAAACTCAGTCTTGTTTGAGAAACTGCTAGAAAGCCTGCCTGATATTTGTCCAGGAAGATAATAAACAGATGAGCTCAGAACACAGCCTGTATGTTCAAGACTCTACGCTCTATGAACACCTTTAGAAAGATAGTGTAGAACCACAACAAAGGAAACTGTTATTGCCTTAATAAAGAAAACATGAGATACCCACTGACTCATTCTATGGGTCTTCCATAACTTGGTCAGAGTTTAAAAGATAGTATCTTAAAAATAGCACTATAAATCCATCAATGTAATGTCTATAATATTAAATTTATATGAAATCAATAAGATGGCCCCAAAATAGATGATGCAAAACGTAATATAACCCAAACTTCTCTGGTTGTGAGGAGCGGTGGAATCTGTTCCCACTCATAATGACTCTATGTATAACCAACAAAACATTGCCTAGACCTGGTCCACCCTCACAAGTTCGGCAAGCACTGTGTCACTGTATGGTGTGAAGGTCTGCCGCCTTTTGCTGACCCTTCATTTCCCAAGTACCCTGTCCTTTGCCAGACACCAGCCCCTCCTAATCACATGTGCAAAGAACATGAGATAAAGGCTCAACCTTCTTGCTTCTAAAGAACATGCTGACTCTACTTATTCCAACACATTTTATGTTCTCTCTACCAGGAGTCCACAGTATATGCAGTATGCTTTGCCGTCACTTCAGCTCAAAGGAATCAATTTCTCATCTGTCTTCTTTCTTTACTGCCCACTTTCACCTGCAAATGAAGCATGTGAAAGATACCCTGGCTTGCGTCAGGTCACCTTAGTTCCAAGGTGACCTCAGTACATATGAACCCTTTAAAGTATGCTACACATTTCCTTGCTAATTTCTTCCTCCCCAGTTGTTGCTTGTGGATTTAAGCAAAATGAAATTCTTAACAACTTCAATATTTTCAGTGTTCATTGTGATATATTGTGATATTCCTCCATTTGTCTAACACTTCGTTGCACTTTGGTTGCTTCTGTGTTGTTGTGATGCTAGAACCTATACCACTGGTATTTTATATTTTCATCTGAGCATCCGGATTAGCACAGATTTATAAAGAAGGTCTACTTCTTAAAACATGGTGAATTAAAACTTATGCATAGCAGCAAAAATTGTCTGCTGCTGTGGTAG
This sequence comes from Nesogale talazaci, assembly GCA_004026705.1. Classification (NCBI taxonomy): domain Eukaryota; kingdom Metazoa; phylum Chordata; class Mammalia; order Afrosoricida; family Tenrecidae; genus Nesogale; species Nesogale talazaci. Next base: position 6,038 of record PVJH01047217.1, read on the forward strand.
AAGATGAACCCCTACATTTGAAAGGTATATAAACTATGACTAGGAAAGGAATGTCTTCTCATATTATGTGTATGTTCTACAATTTCAAGAGATTGCCTATGATTGAGAATTCTTAGTGTGCCTAATATTGAAAAATATCATTAATGCCATACACACATAAAACTTTGGTATGGAAATGTTTTTAATGATGATAGTAATATATTCACAGGTCACTGTTGGAAATTTATTTCATATTCAGAAGAGGGCAAATGAAATTACAGGTCAGATGGATCTTCACTCAAAGTAGAGAATAAGAAATGATGCTTACCTGTGTTTCATGGACCAACAAAGACATTTGGCTGTGGGGACCATAACTAACTATAATTTATATTTCAGAGAATAGGAATTCCAGAACACTTAATGTGTACTTGCACTTGTTGGGCAGTGGCTTAGCATCATGCTAATGGGAAGGTCAAAGTTAGAAGCCAGATGATGCTTCAGGGGATAATAGGGAAGCTGGGCTGGGTGGCATCATGGGTAACTCATCGGGTTGCCCTAAAAGATTTACATTCTCAAAATCTATAGAGCACGTCTTCTCTTTCCTGTGGGAACATTCAATTGCAATCGACATGATGGCAATGTTTCTTTTTGTTGTCAATCTTTGTTAGTTTTTTGGTTTTTAATTATAGTCTTCAGTATGGATTACACCCACATGTATGTTTAATACTCTAAATAAAAAAATAAGCCTTATTCATTATTTCATTGGGAGCTTTTACAGATATAACAATTCACAAACAAATGTTATAAAAATTATAACTATAAAAACTTATTTTAAAATTTGCTGCAACCTTCGCAATTCAAACCCAGTTGCTCTTTTAGAGGAAGATAAAGTTAACTGCGCCTGTGAAGACTTACAGTCTCTGAAGCCCTAAAAGATTGACATAAGACAGAATGACCTCAATTATGGTGGATTTTTTGTATGTTTAAAAATGTCTTGACTTTGGAAATGGCAAATGAATAATTATATTAAATATGTACAATTGACGTGATGAAATTATGATTGATTTCCTAAATTGAAGCTATTCAATACATTTTGATGATTACATTTATATCTCTTAATTTGCTATTTTAATGTGTAGAATACTCAATATGTTCAGTGAGCAATTGTAATTTTTGTCACAAGCTATCACATGTATATTGGATGTTTTTGTTGTAGTCGTAGTTTAAAAATCTAATATATTAAACACAGTCTGTTGTCAACTGTACAGTGGTAAAAGAATGCTATGTCACAAATGCAAATGCCATTCTAAAATATCCACCTGAATTCTAGTCTCATTATTACAGGCTTTTCCTATGTACAGGGATGATTTTAGTTAAGTTACTGATTTTTATACAAGTCAATGAATTAACTCTGATTGTCATTATTATGATTATTTTTCATTATTTTCAATTGTTGCAAAGAATATATAGCACATTTGCCAATGCAACATCTTTCAGGTATACAATGTAATGCTATCAGTTACATAAATTATGTTGTGCAATCACAATCCATATTTGGTGCTACATTTTCCATCACTGTACACAGAAACACACTTCTTTCTAGGCAATGACATCCCCTCCCCGCTATTCCCTATCTCTGGCACCAACTAACAGCTTCAGTCTCTATCCAATTGAGTATTCCACATATTTTATATGGGACCACCAGTCATATTTATTTTTAGTAGTCTTAATAGGCCTTGGGAAAATATAGCAACATATGAAGCCCTCAATTTTCATGATCAAAGAGAACATTATTAGAGAATAACTAGAAAAGGAAGTCAAGTGAAGATGGCATGCAAATAATGTGTCAAAAGTCAAGACCATATTATCTCCAAGGGTCTCTCTATCACTGAGGTTCTGGTTAAACAGATATAACTGCAATTATCATTACCAAAAGAGAAAAAAAATCAGCAAGGTAGAGTCACATAAAAATTATGAGCGTCATCTGGGAAAATACACTAGAATTTGAATGAACATAAGAAAAATAAATTCAAAATACTTTATTACCTTTAAAACATCACTGCTAGAATGTTTGAAAATTAAAAAAAATCAGTTTCTGAAATCAACATTTAAAAATAAGCAAACATAATTCGTGTTTGATAAATGTATATACCAAATGGCAAGCAATGTTTTTAATTGATAAGCTCACAACATATTGAAGACTTTTGGTGGTTTTCATTTATATAGTTCCCTAGAAATTTGGATGGAAATTTGGAAAGCTATACAAGTGTTCTACCACCAATTGCTATGAAGTATATCTCAATTCATGGAGACTGAATGTAGATTTAAACCCCCTACGTATTTCAATTCCTGGTTTCCCTGAAGTAGATGTTTAGATGTTTCTTTCAATGTGCTTCTGTGTGAACATAATCCTCTAGCCTTTCATGAAGCACAGAGTTCACTATTTCCATTACCCAAGGGACTCCATCTAGCTGATAGACACCAAAATATGAGGGGATGGGGAGAGAAAAAAGGATAAAAAGCTAGATAGAAAACATATTATAGCATCAAATCAGCCAGATGGATTTGAGGATAATATCACATTTAATTATCTCTGTAAACGACAATGGCATTCTATAAGTGCACTTTTTAGGATGGGCTGTTTAATTACCTGGTAAACGGTAATGGCTTCTTTGCATCAATAACCAAGTCAATAATACGCAAGTTTAAAATTCCCTAAATATGCATTTACAGGATACACTATAACAGCTCCAAGACTTTTTGGTCTATTGGACCATTGACCTGAAATTTACAAAGTCGTTAAATCCGTATTTACATGATAGGCTGAAAAAGCTTTTGCAGTAGTCAATGATCTGTTGCTTCAAAATGCTTAAGAGCATATTTACATGAAAGAACATGTTTTTTCTACCTTTAAAAATTACTCTCAATACATATTTCCTTTAGAGAGAAGGCTATGTCCTATGTTTTCACAGTCAATTATGAAACAAAAATGTATGCAATAAGTTTTAGTGAGCCCAGGAGAAATCTATCATACTAGCAGGGTATTATTTGTCAATAATCACACACCTATCTTTTTTTAATCTAACAAACCAGAAAATTCTTACTTGGTTCCATTATTTTTCCCCATGCATTTACTCTATCTACAGTCATGAAATTGATTCCAACTTTCAGCAAGCATGGCTGGGTTTCTGAGACTGTACATCTATACAGTGACAGCTTAAATTTTTCTCACGGAAGTACTGGTCGTTTGAACTGTGCAGGTCATGCTTAGTAACCCCATGCATAAACCACAGAAAAAGCATAGCATAGGATAGTGTACTTTTTTATAGCCTTCTATATTCTACATATTACAATAATATACATGGTTAGAGTTATTTACCCATTTACACATTTAAGCACATGTTAAAATATCCAGCTATTCCATGCAAAATAAAGCTATTTAACATTCAGAGAGTTCTCTGAATAATGCTATCAATTTCCATCATACTCAAAATTTGGAGGGCACATTATTTATATTTATCTATCTTTTTGATCATGATTTATTTTATCAATATTTTATTTGCCTTTTTTCTCCATTGGATTGTTTCTTTTTCCCCCCGGAGTATTGGATTGTTTCTTGAACCCAATACTCATGTAATTCATCTGATATGATGGATATTTTTATGTCAAGTGTTAAATATCTACTATATTTTGTTATATTGAAACATTTCCAAGTTAAATAATGATTATCTTACTTTGTGGTGTGTTTGTGTACCTGTGTGTTTTCTTATAGTATCACTATAAATGAAATTTTCTCATGCTAAATAATGTAAAACTCACTAACTCCTGAATGTTCTTAGATAGAAAATGTGCTTTTGATATCAGTTCCATTAAGTTAGCCCATGAGTTCTGGTGATTCCATGCACAATAGAACATGACTGATTGCAAAGCAGACATGCTGGATCTGAACCAACACACAAAAAAGTTATGTCCCAAAACATTTTATTGTTTTTAGAACTTTTATTGCCTGAGTTTTGGAAGTAGATGCCCAGGTTTTTCTTCTTTGTCTGTTTAAGTCTAGAAATTCAGCAATCTCTCCAGCATCATAGCTATACAAATCCCACTGAGAAACAGCGGTGACTGTACACACAGGGTATTGTCCTGGAATCAGACTGGGAAGGTGAGATTTGTACCACTCAGCCCCCTAGGTCCCAGTGAACAAAAAAATAATACTACTAACAAAAATTTTTGTGCACACTAATAGCCATGGGAAGATAAAATATTCTGCTTTCATTTCTTTATATTTACAAAAGAATGTTACATTGGCAAAATAGTGTAAAAGACCTATGTTCTTTTAACTTGGTGATCTCAGTTTTATTCTATTCTATTTTAAAATGAAAGGTTTCAGTCAGTTGCTAACTAAAACTGTTTGAAAAGTGATATTTATTCAATAATTTCAAGGTGAAGTATCAATTTTAAAATATTTTTAAAACTTCATTTGAATCTCTTTAGCATTATCTTGTGCACGTAGAGAGGTTGACTTCATTTGCAATAAATATTAATGCTTAAAGGACCTCTTTATTTGCCAGACCAAGGATGTTACTTTGAGGACTAAGATACACTTGACCCACGCCATGGTATTTCCAGTTGTCACATATTCATGAAGATCAGAAAATAATTTAAATTTAGATAAGGGCATTGGAAAAGTATTCTATCAGAAGAACAAATGATTAAGATTTGGATGAAGGGCAGGTCAAATTCTCCTTGGAAGCATTCATGGTAAGATTTTGTTTCAATTCCTTTGGGCATATTAGAGTCCCTGAGAAGGGCAACATGTTTGGCAAAGGAGAAGTCCGATGAAATCGAGGGATACCTTGATTGTAATACATTGGTACAGTGAGTGGAACAATATGTTCATACTTAGCAACAATTATGATGATAGTTAATATTTAGCAACAATTATGATTAAATTGTGATAAATTATGATAATGAACCAAGCAGGATTTCTTTCACTCTGTTGGACACGGTGTTGCTATGAGAGAGGATGGACAGTATCCAACAATAATAACATTGCTGTATCTTAGATTGAAGTTTCCTTGCTATTCAATGCCACTTATTTTTTTTAAGTTAAGAGTCTGGTAGTTATGCTAATATATAATGCTATAAATAATTCAAGGTGTGTTTGTTGGCCTTTATGATTGTGGTGCTTATGCTAATGTATGAGAGAGACAGAGAGATGCTAATAGATAAATAGATGATAGATAGGTAGATGATAGATAGATAGATAGATAGATAGATAGATAGATAGATAGATATTAGAATAAGCACCAGACTCCTGAACTAATGCTGTCAGGTAAGGATTAGACTGCTAACCACAGAGTCAACATTTCAAACCCACCAGCCACTCTGAA
>PVJH01047218.1:0-11406 GCA_004026705.1 Nesogale talazaci
GTATTTGACTGTGTGGACCATAATAAACTGTGGACAATCTTTAGAAGAACACGAATTCTGAAACACTTCACTTTGTTCCTGAAGAGCTTGTACATAGACCAAGAGGCAGCATGCAAACAGAATAAAGGCTCAACATCAGAAAAGGCAGCATTGTAAAGGTAATTATGGTCGACGTTCTGGGTCAAAATGTAATATCTTACCATTTGATCTCTCTCTGGATCCATTTTAAAGTGGCTTCTATTTAAAAAAAGGAAAAAAGAAAAGAAAGGGAAACATGGCACTTTCAGAGGCTGCAGAACTTGCCTGGTGAGACAGACGTGTCTGTTCTAGCAAAGAAGATACTGAACAGAAAGTCAAGAATCCGAGTTTTTGTGTCAAGATCTTCCAATAAGCAGATATATAAACTCTAGCCAGGTATTTTCTGTTCCTGGTTTTAATTTGCCTTTCTGAAAATTGTAAAAGAGTAACTTTAAATGACTAATCAGATTTAATATTTTCTTCCCAAGAGAAACCATAATCGCTGATCCCCCAGAAGTTTCAAAAATAACATGTAACTGATTTTTAAGGAATATGAAAAAAAGATTGAAGTTCTCAGGAAAATGCTTGTATGTCAAAGCTAGACATTTATAATTTGGCTCATAATTCCAGGTCATGAAATATTGCGTCAGGTAAAAGTATTGAGTATTTATAGACAATTTTTTGAACTAGCTGAAGCTTAATTTTATTTTTCCTTTCTCTTAAATCAGTCACCCTTAGATACTCTTTTCTACGTTTGACTTCAGATTCGCAAACATTTTTCAGTTCCAATGATCTATTATTTTTCCAATAAACAGAATTTTTTTTAATTTTGATAAACTAGTAATAATGTAATAATATAGTCAATTATACTTTGACATTAATATTCTGTTATAACTAAAACAGAATAGTTAAGCATTTTTGCCTATAGATCAGTGCTTCTCAAACTTCCTAATGCCACAAATCTTTAATACACAGTTCTTCATGGTGCAGTGACCCCCAGCCATAAAATTATTTACATTGCTACTTTATAACTATAATTTTGCTGCTATTATGAATCCGGGGACCCCTGTAAAAGGGTCATTCAATCCCCAAAAGGGTCATGACCCACAGCTTGAGAACCACTACTATAGATGCTTTAGAATAAATGTGTTAGACAGGGCTCTCTAGAGAAACAAAACCAGGACACTAATAATATTATATATATATATATTTATGTAAATGGAAAGATATCTAACATAGGAAATAAACAGTTAATCTATAAAGCAGTATGAATGGCTCATTTGCAACTCACTTGCACAAGACAGTTACAGTACTAATGTCTCATTGGTAACCCACTTGCATGAGACAGTTAATACACTGACAGTCCTTAGATTCTTGAGGGCCACCAGGTAGTTCTCTGTAGAGTTTTTCAGGCTGCAAACAGCAAGGCAGGTCACTAACAGTCGGCAAAATGACTGGGCCTGGTAGTCCCCAGTTCAAGAGGTATATATATATATATATATATTCCAGTAGTGTGGCAGAGCAGGGTTTGAAGGAATCTCAACTTACAGTGACACAGTCCATGGATTAGGTGTCCCATGGGTTGTGTAGCTTGCAAGTCCAGGCACAAGACAAGCAAAGCAGACTCCTGGTCTGAAGATCCAAGAGCAAGAGAGAGAAAGACAAGGTTATCCTAGCCATTTATGTCTCCACCCGTCAACTGATCTCACATGTGTTCATTGGCCACGTTACACAACAAACCTACCTATCTTTATTGGCCATGTTGGCACAACAAATCTAACAATCACAGTAGGCAAATGTAAAAAACCTAAGCTTATTGAAGTGTATACCTTCTTTATTTCACTTCTGGTAATCTAATAAAAATACAATCAGTTGAAAAATATACATTAAGAAAAAAATATATATGTGCACAACGGGATGACTTTAAAGAAAACTTAAAAACCCATATAATAGTCCCATATCAAGAATCTATTTAAAAATGGGGGGCGGGTACCAATAACCAAAAATCCTCAAGGACACGGAGTCAGTTCAGACACATTGTGACTCTATAGGACAATGTAGATTCGCCTCCAGGGGTTCTGAGACATAACTCATCATAGAAGTAGAAAACCTCTTCTTTCTGCCAGGAGCAGCTAATGGCTTCAAACTGCTGACCTTGTGGTTGCCATCAAAACTCAGAACTACTACCACACCTGGCTCCTTAAAACAGAAGAGAGAGTAGAATCAGATGTTATTGTGAAATATTAGTATTTCACAATATTAATAACATAATAAACATATTTCTAATAAATAATTTATAAAATAGAAAATTAGAAATAACTTTAATGCTCTTATGTGTGGCCAATTAATGTCTAATAAAAGACATATATTTCATTTGATTATTTCTTTTTATTTTTTAAATCTTTTGATTGGGGTATCACAACCCATACATCCATCCATTGGGTCAAGCACATTTGTACATTTGTTGCCCTCATAATTCTCAAAAAATTTGCTTTCAACTTGAGTCCTTTTCCTCTCCTTCCCTATCCTTCCTCCCTCATGAACCCTTGATAACATAAATTATTATTAATTTGTCATGTGCTGCACTTCTTGACATCTCCCTTCACCCACTTTTTTGTTGTACATCCCCCAGGGAGGGAGTTATATATATATCCATGTGATTGATTCCCCCTTTCCACCCCACCTTCACTCCACCCTCTCGGTATTACCACTGTCACCAGTGGTCTTGAAAAGTTCATACGTCCTGGATTCCCAGTGTTTCCAGTTCCTATCTGAACCAGTGTACATCATCTGGTCTAGCCAGATTTTTTTTCTTTTTTTTTTCTAGCCAGATTTTTAAGGTAGATTTGGGATCATGATAGTGGGGGGCAGGGTGAGGAAGCATTAAAGAACTAAATGGAAGTTGTATGCTTCATCATTGCTACACTGCACCCTGACTGGCTCATCTCCTCTCTGGGAACCATTCTGTAAGGGAATGTTCAGTTGCCTACAAGTGGGCTTTGGGTCCCTACTCCTCACTTCCCCTCATTCACAATGATATGATTTTTTTGTTCTTTGATGCCTGATACCTGATCTCTTCGGCACCTCATGGTCACACAGGCTGGTGTGCTTCTTCCATGTGGACTTTGTTGCTTCTGAGCTAGATGGCCACTTGTTTACCTTCAAGCCTTTAAGATCCCATGTACTATATCTTTTGATAGCCGGGGACCTTCAGCTTTCTTCACCACATTTGCTTATGCACCCGCTTTGTCTTTAGCCATGGTGTCAGAAAGGTGAGCATCATGGAATGCCAGTTTAATAGAACAAAGCGTTCTTGAGGGAGTACTTGAGTGAAGGCACATTGCCCATTTGATACCTTAATACTAAACCTCTATATTATTTATTTTTAAAAACATTTTTGAGCGTTAATACATATATGATATCATTCCATTGTTCACACACTTTACTATCCTAATCAGTTTTAAAACAGTCTTTTCCTACTGAACTCCTTGATATCAGTTCCCTTTAATCCCCCTCCCCATTCCTCCCATATCTTTCACAAATTTGCTGCCCTTATATGATTATTAATTTTGGGTTTACTATACTGAAAAATGGAAAAACATATAACAATAATTCAAAAGGGTGCCCCCAATGACATAACACATCTGAGACAAGCAAACACGAATAAACAGAAAGCCAAAAGAATATAGAAAAATTTGAAAACCTGATCAGATCTAACATGCATCAGAGGGGTATCAACTGACAAAGTTTTAAGTGTCAGGTCTATTATTTTAATCTTCCATAGTTATCTCTCTATTGTACTCTATTTGGTAACCATTTTCCTCCCATGACTCTATTATGGACTGAGGAACATCACTGGAAGCTCATTTCCTCTGCAGTTCCAACAAATGTGTCTTGAGTTTTCACTGTCATTAACAGCCTTCTTCAAACTAGATGCTCACACTTAGGTTATTATACTATTTCATCCTTTAACTTCATATTATATGATTTACAATCCTTTAGTCGTGGATGTTGCTATCACTTTTTCATGTGGGTTTACATGACATCTCACTTAAATGGCTGCTTGTTTGAAAATAAGCCTTTAAGACTCTAGACCCTATTGTATCTAAAGGCCAGACACCCTCTAGTTCTTTCACCACACTTTTCTATAGCATCCATATCTTCTGTGTTCCCTTTCTGAGGACAAGTATTGAGCAAGGCCATGATATAAGAACTAGTTATTATGAAATTGGGCTAATATTTAGTGGGAGCCCAAAACCCATTCCTGAATTTTTTTTTAAAATCTGCCATTGGCTTCCTTTCAAAACCTCCTTGCTAATTTATTGTAGATAGTCTTATTGATCATATCTGTGAAGAAAAACAATCGTCCATTAATTATATCTTTTATTAGGTCCTGGTACTAATTTTTTAAAACCCTGGAGATACTGGGCCAATGTTGGCTAGCTCCACATCTCCATATGACAGTATCTGAATCATTCCTCTCTACACAATCAGTCTTTTCATAGCTGGATGCTGTTTATACAGTGAAAGATGATAGTGAAAATTTACAATAATATTCACTGAGACTACCAGTCATAGATTCGCTGAAATATATTCACATGTATCTTAATATGACATATAAAACACCTACCAACAATTCAGCAATTTTGATACTGCTGTTACTCATGTCCTGAGACACTGTGAATTTTCAGTTTTAAGTGTTCATGTTAAGTGTATCTGAGCTAGAGTCAGGTTCACCCAGTGGATTTTCCCAATTGCTTCTCACTGATGCAGCCTTTGGAGCATGCCATGCCTCCTTAAGGAGGCAGGATTCAATGCCCCAGGATTTCATGGAACCCTGCCTGGGTCCCCAGGATGCACCCAGAGTCCCAGGATCCATGTGGCCTTTTTGGTGCATACCACCAGAGCCATGCCCCCATGCCCATGGTCCCCAAAAGTATTTTCGGTCATTCCTTCCCCTAGCAAGAAGTTGGTCCTCCCGTTTTTCCTACAAACAGTCATGCATTTGTGCTCTCCCAGATGTCCATGCTCCCTTTCCGCCTTCTGACTTGACTTTCCATCAGTAACCCTCAGTCCTCTGAGAGTGTTGTCTATCTGTCTGGGGGACCTCATCAAAGTTTTATCAGGCAGCTATTCAGTAGACAGCATCATCTTTCTCTCCTTTAACTATTTGATTCCAGCTGACATGAGGCGCCCTGAGGCAGCATGGCCTTCAATACACATTCCTAGAGCAGATGGTATATGGTTCGTTGGCACCAGTCATCCTCTTTTGCAGACTGTTTGACAACCCTGGACAACAGACTGGATGCCCTGCAAGCGTGAGCTTGTTCACATCCTGTTGTTCCTAAATCAGTAAACTCCTACCTTATTTGTCCTTTAGTGATGGACTACCATCTATCAGCATAATGTCTTTCAAATCCCTCCAAGTCATCAGGTCTTTCAAGGTGTCATCACCGTGTCTAAGAGTATTCTACTATGTGTACACACTAGAGTTTTTTGTTTGTTAATATCCAATCTTCTATTTCTTAGAACTATAAATTAATACCTTTTGGAACAATATTGATAAATTTCAAAAAACACTTTGTTGAGTGAAAGAAAAATCAAGAAGCAGAATATATTGTTTATTTATTCAGTATGAATTCATTTTTTTGGCATCACTGCCTTCTGGTGGGAGTGGGAGGCCCAGCCTTGCTACTGGAGAGCTGCTGTTGGATTTGAACCACCAAGCCCAGTGGGCCGCAGTCCTGCATTCAACCACTTCACCACTGGGCTCAACCCCAGTATGAAATCATTTATATGATGTAAAATGTTAAGGAAATAACTTAATAATCATAAGTCTCTATGGACAGTGTTTTTTATGATTCAAAATCAACTCACTGCAACTCAGTTGATTTTTAGCTCATAGTGACAGTAGACCTGTCCCCCAGAGGTTTCTGAGATGATAACTCTTGTGTGGTTTGGAACCACAGACTTCTCAGTTGAAAGTTCAGCATAAAGCTCAATTCACCACCAAGACTCTTCAGAGATGGATTAGAGCCAATAATATCATCATATTTATTGCAGGTCAGTCATGTGAACAGAATCATTCAGTATTTTAGGCTGAAGTGTTTTATGAACTGCTTCAATATATTGTAGGATGTATAATGTTCTCCAAAAATATCTGTTATAGGTAAGCTTGTGCCAACATGGTCAAAGATGATAGGTAGGTCTGTTGTGACTACATGACCAATGATCACACGAGATCAATTGAAGGGCGGATATGGAAATGCCTTGGCGAGCCCTGCCCTTGCCCTCTTGTTCTTGAATCTTCAGACCAGCTGACTCCCTTGTTTGTCCTGTGCCTCATCTCCAAGCAATACTACCTGTGGGACACCTAATTGGTGGACTGTGTTGCTGTGAGTTGCGGTTCCTTCAAGCCCTGCTTCGCCACGCTCCTGGAAGATACATCTCTTGAGCTGGGACTGTTGGACTCTGACATTTGGCTGACTGTTGATGACCTGCTTTGCTGTTTGCTGCTTGTGGTTGAATAGCCTGAACTGTTCTACAGAGGACTACTCGACGGTCTCAAAGAACTGCCAGTCTACTAGCTATCTCATGAAAGTGAGTTGCCCTGAGCCATTTGTACTACTTTATAGATTATTTAACTGTTTATTTCTTATCTTCTATATCCTTTTATCTATATAAATATATGAAGAGAATTACTAGTGTCCTGGTTTTGTTTCTCTCGAGAACTCTGTCTAACACAGGCCCAAATTACTATTACTTCCATTTCATAGTTAAGAAGTTGGATGTATTTTTGCCATAAGATAAATATTGCACTACTAACCACAGAGTTGGTGGTTCAAACCCATCAGCTAACTTTTGGGAGAAAGATGAAGTTATCTGCTATAATAAAGATTCATAGTCTTGGAAAACCCACATAGGGTCAGTATGAGTCAAAAATCTACTCAGTGGTGAAGGCATGGTTATGTTCTAGGAGCCCCTCCACATGGACACATTTAATTCGCCTTGCTGCTCTCTGCTGCAGTAAGCTGACCCAGTTGAATTGTATCCACCATTACCCTTATCTCTGCCTTATTCTTGGATTTGGTTAGTGAGGATATCTGGCAAAAGATTGAAGGATAAAGGAGAGGAGATGGAGGTCCATGGATATTTCACTATAGTCTATATCGTCTGCTACTTCAATACTTAACATATATGTACTTAAATATATGTACATAGGTCTATTTTCTATTATTGAATATAAATATATTTATATATTACTTGCCTTTATTTAAACCTCTATAAATGTTCTTTGCCTCCTGGATATTTTCTCTATTTCCTTTCACTCTCTTCTTGACCCACTATCAGGTCCGGCCTTGATTCATGTTTCATGAATTCCTCTTGGTTAAGTTATACATGATCAAGCCCCACCAGACATCCTGTGGCCTTCTCGCCATTGATTAACAGGACCATTGGTTCCAGCATGACACAGGAGAGGAGGAGGAAGGGGAAAGAACAGAGGGAGCCAAGCAACCCAGGGACAAGGGAATAACACATGATCTTCAAGAATATTAAGCAATCCCCAGAGATTCCTGGAGAATGTCAAAGAGTCCTAGATATATCCCAACCCGGTGCAGTTTAGATAAGAATGGAAAAGTGGAGGGTGCACGTGTGCACCTTTGTGCTTACGTTTAAGGTACTTGTCTTTGTATTTGGTTAAGGAAAATTAACTTTATTATTGATTCATCAGCACTCTTCCAAGTAGGCAAAGGTCACCCTTGGCGGTAAGCATTTATTTTCCTGACAGTGTTTAAGAATCATGAAGGTGGCAGGCAAAGCACAAGGCAGGTCTGACACATAAAGGACAGTGTGATCCAAGAAATAGCCTTTATTATTCTTTATGACAAAACTAGTAAGTATTCTATATCATATATTTAAAAAATATGAAATCATATATTTATCTATGCTTACCTTATTAATGAATTAGTTTCTGTTTAACATATATATGCCTGTGTATACACATCAATTCTCTCTATTGTGTTTTAGAAGGCTCCCTATACACCACTTTAGCCATAATACTGCATTTTATGAGAATGAGATGAAGCAACATCTTCAAAGCAGTGTGGGGATGCCAGAACAATCTTCCACCAATTCAGGTATATTCACTTTTGGTCTCCTTTTCTGAGGTTTACATTTTGCCCTTGTTCTATTCTGATCCATAGCACTTGCCTAAGAACACTGAAAGGTAGGCTTGATGTAGACATGCTGATGGCTTATCACAGCTTGAGTCTTTCTTCATGTTCCAATTTAACAAGTCATTTGAATACCAGAATTATAGAGATTTTACATCCCAGCCAGTGGTAAGGTAAAAAGAATTCCAAGAGGGTAGTGTAGTGCAGACTTTCACCAGGTGGTCCAGAGAAATATAATAGATATGAAAAGATAGAAGACTGAAAAAAAAACTCTAAAGATAATAGAGAAGGCAGATTTGTTACCACTTCTGGAGGAAGCATATTATATGGCTAATTTTCTATATATTATTATCTTCTTTTTAAAGTTAGCTTCATCAAAATGTATCTCTGGTCTCTAGGTTGGCTTCTAAATTAAGGCAGCAGACCTGGACCTTCTCCAATTCCTCTAATGTTTCAGGAGCTTTCTACCCAGGTCCCGGAGTCACAGGCCCTTCTCACTTGTTTCAACTTCATGTTCACAAGGTATTATAGCAGAATCCTTACTTCTGTCTACAACAAACACAAGCCTGAGAGTTTAGTGAAGGCAAGCACTAACCTTTTTTTTGTTCAACATGTATTCCTGTAAATTACTGAGACATATAATTTTACAGAATCTCTGTAGAATAACTAAGCCTCAGAACGGACTCCGTGGTACAGGAGCTTCACGAAATCTAGAAGGCCTAAATAATCAATGGACAGTGCCATAAGATAGCACTACACGAGCTATATCTCAAGGATGATATATACATATATATATACACACACACACATTCATATATAGATCACAAATGACACATGCACACACATACAGGATATGTTAAAAAAAAAAGTACTGCTTTAGGTCCCAGTTCATACATGCATGGATTTATTCTAAACAAAACATGCTTGAACATGTCTCTGTGGTCGATGAATGATTGTAGACCGGGCTTCTCAGCAATACATTTGTCTTACTCGCATTAGGGTGTCTTCAAAAAAGAGAGGTTCAAGCAGAGCTGAGTCCTCCGACGTGACCTGCTTCACAGTTAAAATCAAAACAGAAAACTTAACTAAGAAGTTTACAGTAACTGTGTGTTTTGGGGGGCTCCAACGTGATAATTGTGATAGATTCTGTCAAAGACACAGACAGTTATAAGGGCTTTTAGAATGATGTCTTTTTTTTTTTTAAATAAGCTGAACTGGTGAGAAAAAGGCCCAAAAGTTACATAAATAATTAGTATCATAACCACACACCTGCTCACCCTTCTAGGGTACAGCATTTCACTGAGAAGCTTGGCCAGTCTGCACTTTATCATCGCCCCGACCCCTTTTTGTTTGTAAAACTCTGACATTTTTACAGCTGAAAGTACAAAATTGCAGAGTTCTTCAGGAGATGAGAGAGGGAAGCACTGCCTTCAGACCAGATAGAAGATATGTTGAGAAGTAATACTATCACCTTCTAATATTTTGTTTAATAATTATTTGTATGCTATGGTCTCCTCTTAAGAGGGGACTTCAAAAAACCAATTCAAAAATGGAATTGCAAGGCAATAGAATATTCCATAAAACTTTTGCATATATATGTGAAAAAATTCCAGGTATAGCTAATTAAGCTTCTTGAACATATGCATCACACATCCACAAAGAGACTGAGGAGGGCTTTGGTGGTTGGAGAATATTTTAAAAATATCTATTTAACATTGGAATGACTTAGAGTTTAAGTGAAGGGTGGGAGGCTGTGGAAATTCACTGCTTTGGTTGCTTCCAGCGGGGAAAGCTTCAGGTCAGATTTTTCTTTTAAGTCCTCCAATAGAAAGTAATTTCCACATTCTGTGAAAGAAGCGGGATAAGATTGAATGAGGTGTTTGCCAAGAGGAGACAGCTCCTTGTCCAGAGCTCTCAAGGCTGATTAGATCTCTGTATTGTTCCAGGGAAGAAAGGGGAGCAGGGAGGTGTTTGATGCAGAGTTTGAGCAGTGTCTCTCTGGGATCAAAAAGGCTTCTCTCCATCTACTCTCGCTCTTGAGGTCAACTTCAAAACTCTGCTTCCTGACAGACAAACTGCGGTAAAAGAGGCCCCTCTCCCTCGTGTCCTCCAGAGAAGCCTAGAGCTGGATTTTTTTGTTGAATAAAAATACTCTTTTGTAGCAACTAGCAGCCAGAGATAAGGAAAAAGGACAATAACACTGTTTAACTCCAAGGAGCATGAGAAGGTCATAAAATATCATTATAAAAATTAACTGTGAATTTCTAAATCCCAAATGTTTTTAACCATCACACAATATTTCCCCAAACTCTTTGGCATCAGGTCAATTCCCACTCACAGTCAGCCTGTAGTGCTGGTGAGGGACGTTAAGTTGACAGAACAAAACACTGCCTCTTGCCAAACCTTCATGATTTCTATTGTGTTTGAGTTCACGGTTGCAGCCGTAGTGTCTTTCCTTCCCTTTGCACGTTTCCTGTTTCACTGACTCAACTGTTCTACGTAGGTTGTCTTTTGCCAGAGATGGGTCTGTCCTGACAAATGTCCCAAATATGTCAGATAACATTTGACATCCTCACTTCTAAGGAACATTTTGGATGCACTTTTGCCAAGACAAATGTGTTCAATCTTCTGGCAGTCTCTGGCACTTTCAATAGTCTTCCCTATCACAATTATTCAAATGCCTCCTGTGTCAGACAGGGTTCTCTTAGAGAAATAAAACTCAGGACACTAGTAATTATTTTTTATATATTTATATATAAAGAGAAAAGTATATAAGAGAAAAAGTTAACTATAATACAATACAGGTTGCTCAGTGCAACTCACTGGAAAAAGTTAACTATAATACAATACAGGTTGCTCAGTGCAACTCACTGGAGTCCTTTGTAGAGCAATCCCGACTATTGGTTACAGGCAGCAAACGGCAGAGCAACAGTCACCAACTGCCACCAACTGCCACCAACTGTCACCAACTGTCAGCCAGATGACAGAGTCCAACAGTCCCCAGCTAAAGAGATATATATCTCAGGAGCGTGGCGAAGCAGGGCTTGAAGGATCCTCAACTCACAGTAACACAGTCCACGGTTAGGTGTCCCACGGGCAGTGTTGCTTGGAGGTCGAAGCACAGGAAGAACAAGGCAGCTCTCTGGTCCGAAGATCCAGAAGCAAGCAAGAGAGGGGGCGGAACCTGCGAAGCCCCTCCCACATCCGCCCCTCA
>PVJH01047219.1:0-11423 GCA_004026705.1 Nesogale talazaci
GGGGGGGGGGTTACTTCATGGGCCCCCTCCTGGCCTCACTCTGCTTTGCTGCCAGTAGTTAACTCCACCGGATCCGACCCCACCAACCACGCCCCACGAACCTGGCCACACTGACCCATGGGCCGGGGACTGAGCCTCCCAGGCGTTCGCCAAGCCAGGCCTCCTGTCCTTCAGTTCCTGGCTCGGGCCCCACCTGGTGTGCGTTGCCTGGGGTCCCTTCTTCCCTGGGCTCCTTTCCCCAGCTGCCTCTAGAGTCCAGAGAGCTGTCCTCCCACCTCGTCCCAGCTCCAGCTTCCCGGCGTCCCCTGGCCTATCTCCATGTGATCAGCTTCTCTCCTGTCTGGAACCTAGACCTGGCCGAGCTGGGATGCCCAATCCCTGACACCCAGCTTGCTCAGTGCCCCCCACTCCCCCCCGCCCTGCTCACCACTTGTAGTGAGACACCTCCCCCCAGGAACCTGGGGACAAGCTGAGGGGGGGGGCGCCCCACAGGACCGCCTCTGTTCCTCTGCGGCCCGAGTCCCACGACCCTCTCTGACCCAGGGGGTGAGGATGGGGGAGACGTCCACCAACATCGCCACCCTGAACATGGACGACGCCCTCAAGGTGCGGGTGAAGGCCGGCTGTGAGCTGCCCAGCCCCTGCGCCTCCAGCCCCTGCCCCGCCCACAGCCGCTGCCTGGACGCCTGGGACAGCTACGCCTGCGTCTGCGACAGAGGTGGGTGCCGCCGCGTCTGCCCGCCGTGGGCACTCCCTTGGGTCTAGAACGATTGGGGGGGAGGCCTCAGGGGAAGGGGGCGTCTAGGTCAGCCGCACAACGCGGTCCACAGAGACCACGTCCTACATCAGACCCCCGTGAGTGAAGGCTGGAGCCGGAAAGCCTTGCCACGGGCGGCCGTGTGACACAGCTCCTGGTCTCCCCCGACCGGAGCAGAGAAGTGGGAGTGAGTCAAAGGTGAAAGGTCACAAAGGGTCTCTCCGGAGGACTGATGGGCTAGGACACCATGGCCTCCACTACTCAGAGACCAGAAGAACCAGACAGTGCTTAGCTGCCACTACCTACCTCTCTGAAAAGGATTCTGAATGAAACGGGAGGAAAATGTGGGACAAAACTCAGAAATATGAGGCTCAGGCAGACAACGTGTCCTGGAGACCCGTGTCTTCTCTGAGCCTTGGGTTTCTCCCGTTCTCTCTGGTGCCCCACGAGAGAGGACTTCAGTGTCCGCTCTCAAGTGCTGAAGGCCGGGGAGGGGACTCGCCAGAACTAGGGTGTAGACCGTGAATTTGAGAAACTCTAAGCTATTGCCCCCTGACCGAGATGTCCCCAAGACTGTGACCCTCCGTCTCCACTCCGAAAACAAATCACTCCAGGTGACCAACACCCGGTAAGAAGGAGGCTTGGGAACATGCCACACCACATCTTCTGTGTCTCCTGAACTTTTGAGGGGCTGAGAAGGTACCTTTGTCAGCAGGTACCCCTCAGTCCTGTCCCTCTTCTCCCCCAGCTCTCTGCCTGCCTGGGAGGCCCCAGCAGACAGACCCTACACCCCAAGATGGGTGGTCCCCACGGCAACAGCAGATGAGCCCTAAACCCAGGGGCCTCAGGGGCCTCAGTGCTTATGGTCCAGGTCCAGCCACTGGCTGCAGGCACTGTCCTGGTCTCAGACGACCTGCCCCTTCCCTGTGCCCATCGAGGGGCCACCCCAGCATGACTCAGACCTCGCAATGCCAAGCAGCTCGGCTCCTGTCTCCTCAGGGTACTTCGGGCGGAAGTGCGTGGACGTGTGTCACCTGAACCCCTGCGAGCACGTGTCCGCCTGCGTGCACGTGCCCAGCTCCCCCCGGGGCTATGCGTGTGAGTGCGGGCCCGGCCACTATGGGCCTTACTGCGAGAACAGGTGAGCCTCGGCCGCAGCCCCTTCCTGGAGGCCTGGCCAGCCCCCTGCTCCTGGAGGACTGTGCGCCGCCAGCCTCCCCCCCAAGCTCACCTGCCCCCCAGCAACAAGTGCCCCCCAGCAACAACTGCTCACATTGGCAGATCAGAAAGCACCCAGATGGGCGTCACACCCACGCCGCTTGCCACACGTGGCACCCCGGTGAGCGGGGAGGGGAAGGCCGCTCACCGGGAAGGAAGACTGGGTCGGTGAGGTAGATGGGAGCCCCGGGGGGTCAGTGACACCCCCCCCACACCCAGAGATGTGTATGGTTGCTGCAGGAGAGCCAGGATCCCCAGTGGGGCCTCTCAGCTCTTTACGAGCTCAGACCAGGGCCCTTCTGAGGGGACGCTGGACCACGTGTCAGCTGTGGCCAGGCCAGAGGCAATGGGAGGGTTGCTCAGGTAGCTGGGTGCAGGGTGGGGCTCCAGCGTGTTGGCGAGCTGGTGGCGAGCTGACCCCAGCTGCTCACCTGTGCGGCCCAGGGGTTGCCCGTGTGGCTGGGAGCTGGCACATTCTGCGTGTGTTTCTGAGTTAGATGATGAAGGAAATATGGCTTCCCAACCGCGGTTTTGTAGGGAGACACTGTGCCCCGGGTCCTAGAGGGGCGGGCACTGGTGCTCAGCCAGAGGTCCCGGGGAGGTTCTCTGGGCTGAGGCAGTGGGGAGGCTTGCGCTTCAGCTGAGACCCAGCCCGGCCCTTCTTGGCAGAGCCGACCTGCCGTGCCCCCGAGGCTGGTGGGGCAGCCCCGTCTGCGGGCCCTGCAACTGCACCGTCAGCAAGGGCTTCGACTCTGACTGCAACAAGACCAGCGGGCAGTGCCGGTGCAAGGTGAGTGCCTGCCCAGGGCCCCCAGGTCTGTGCACGTGAGCACACACGTGTGCACACACCCATGCACTTGGTTATGGTATGCCCAAACTACACAGCCTGCTTGTGCACACACCTCGCTGTACACACACCATGGCCTACCTGTACGCAGGCCCCTGAACACAGACACCTACCTGTACGTGTACAGACAAACACATTTCCCAGTATACACACCACAGCCGACCTGTACACACCTACATGTACATCTATCTGCATGTAACACAGCCTACCTGAACATACCTACATGCACACAGGGATCTGCACACGTGCATAGACACCTACCTGTATGAGTACAGGCAAGTGTGCCTACATGTGCACACCTACATGCATACAGGTACATAGCTGTACACGTGTGCACATACACCTACCTGGACATGTACACACACATGTACATTGTCTATACTTGTGTATCTGTACAGTTATGTACACCACACAGGTGTATCTGTACACACACCTTTCTGTACTCACATGCACATACACGTACACCCACTTGGACATGTACACACATCTATACATAATGCGTGTATGCACACATACACATCTGTACACCCTTACCTATACACACATGTATATACATGTATACTAAATTGACAAGATTGTAACATTGGTAAAGTGGGACACCATTGACTACGGGGCGGGTGTGGGGAGGGTAGGGGGGTATATTCCCTTCCTGTTCTCCCACTTTCCCTAGCTTGTCATGCATTCTTTCCAAAAATCGAGACTTTTTTAAAACACCGCGGGACGAGGGAAAAATTGTTTCAAACCGGAACTGTCTCACCAAAAGCGAGACATCTGGTTGATGTAACATATACACATATACATCATGTTCTTTTTAAAAATTTTTTATATTTTTTTACACCTAGTTCTACACGCATCGCACAAATCGACCTGTACGCACTCATGCCCGTCTCCCTGTATACCTACATATCACCCGCACACATGTACACACACACACCTGTCCACACACCTTGTGGCATGCACCCAATGCTCTCTGCTGCCCCCTGGCGTGCGCTCAGCCGATGGTGTCCATGCCAGTGGCTCAGTCCCCTCATGCAAGTGACTGGCAAAAACCACAGCTGGATGGCCCCTCTGTGGAATGGGCTTACCCTGGGTCCCCACCAGGTCCTTCCCCTGATGCCCCCTCACCTTCCAGCTCTTTGAACAAACACCAGCCAGAATAAAAGTCATAAAAAGCACCCCTGCTTCCCGCAGCAGTGGGTGGGCTCTGCCTGGGAGACGGGTTTGTCTGCTGCATGGTGCTGCACGGTGGTGGGGCTGGGGCCAGCCCAGAGGGGCTCGCGGCGGGCAGTCACGTGCTCCCCTCCCCGCAGGAGAACCACTACAGGCCCCCGGAACAGGACACCTGCCTGCCCTGCGACTGCTTCCCCTATGGGGCCCACAGCCGGGCCTGCGACGCCAACACCGGGCAGTGCACCTGCAAGCCAGGCGTCGTGGGGCGCCAGTGCAACCACTGTGACAACCCGTTTGCCGAGGTCACCACGCTGGGCTGTGAAGGTCTGCGCCGGTCACGTCCACGGGCCGTGTGTGTGTGTGTGTGTGTGTGTGTGTGTACGCACGTCCATCCCCATGCCCGAGGGTGTCTGTGTTTCACACTGTGTGTGTCCGACCGGGTGTGTCGGCCTGTGTATGCATGCCTTCATGGGTTCATCTGGGTATGTGTATATGTCTGGACATCCCTGTATCTGAGCCTGCCTGGGTGTGTCTCTGTATACGTCTGCTCGTCCATTATCTGGATGTGTGTTTGTTTCTGTGTGACTACATGTGTTAGCACGTTTATACATGCATGGGTGTGTGTAAGCATGTATGTCATGTATGGGGTGTTCCCATGTGTGCCTACATGTATGGATGTGTATGTTTCCATGGGTGTGTCTGGGCGTATATGTGTGTCTGATTGCCTGTGTGTCTGAGTGTATGCTCCTGGCTAGGCATGTCTGCTGCCCACACCTGTGTCCCTGCATGACCACCCCTGGACAACACCCAGCCACGGCCTCCTCTGCCACCTGGCTGTGGTCAGTGGCCCTGTAGGGCTGGACCTGGGTCCTGCAGCCTGGCAGTGGTGGCAGCATCCAGCCCCAGGGTCAGGACCTGCCCAGGCTGGGGTGGGAGGAGGAGGATGTGCCAGCTGGGGCTGAGTGGTCTCCTCGCTGTCCCCAGTGGTCTACAGCGGCTGTCCCAGGGCATTCGAGGCTGGCATCTGGTGGCCACAGACCAAGTTCGGGCAGCCAGCAGCCGTACCATGCCCCAAGGGTTCTTCAGGTGAGTGCAATCGTGGGTGTCCATCACAGGGCAAGACACTGTGTTGGGGGGTGGGTGCAGCCGACAGCCCCTACAGAATCTCCAGCGTCACAGAGTTTAAGGCGTACTTTAGCCTGAGTGTGGGGGACGAGATGGCGCCTGCCTGGATGATGCTGGTAAACAGGACGGAGGTGACAGGAGAGACACGCACCCACCCCAGTTTCTCACAGCTTCTGAGGCTATCCTAGCACACGGGGACCCCAGTGATGAAGGAGCAACCGCTCAGGCTCCCTCACAGCCGCCGAGCCGATGCTGGTGCGCCTGGGTCAAGGCTGTGTGTAGGGGGACAGAGAGCCTGGTCGTGCTCCCCCAGAGTCCTGAGTGTCACCCCTTGGGTTGGTGAATTCACACGCACCCCTCGGGTCAGCAGCCGGACACTGACGAACCACCGCAACCCGCCACACTCCCCTTCAACCATGGACCGCCACGCAGTGGCCAGCCTGAGTCTGCGTCTTGCAGCCAGGGACAGGAAGCTGTGTCAGTCAGAGTCCTGGCCGCTCTCAGAGACGAGGTGGGCCCTGTTCACTGCAGGACACACAGGGAAATGGTGTGCATCCCGTGGCGTCCGCTGGCTCTGTATGGTCCAGCTGTCCCTTTGGGGCCACCACATATACAGAAGATGCAGGCAAACTAAGCGTGTGGCTCACAGTGCCGGCCACGAGGGGGACTTGGCACTGCCCACGCCCTGTATGAGTCCCCAAGACTGACGGCTCTTCCCCCCCGGCCTCTCCCCTGCAGGCACGGCAGTGCGGCACTGCAGCATGGAGAAGGCCTGGCTGCCCCCCGAGCTCTTCAACTGCACCTCTGCCGCCTTCCTGGAGCTCCAGGTCATGGTAGGTTTCTCAGACGGTGCCCAGGCCCAGCTAGGGGTGGGGAGGGGGCGCCAAGCAGCGCCTCGAAGCTGGACAGAGGCTCACCAAGGACCTAGAGCGTCTGGCTGTGCTGGGGTCCCACGGTCTCAGGACGCCTGCTGCCTGTCCACAAGGATCAGCTCTGCTGGCTGCACTTTGAATCCCTGTGTTCCGTCTATCTGTCCACCCGATGGCACCCCGCCCTCCTGTCCTCCTGCCAGGACTTCGTTGCCCTCACAAAAAGTCAAGGCCCTCGCCTCTGCCAACCCCACTCCGCCTGCTGTGGCCCGGGCCCCGTGGGGCTCTCTCAGGGCAGGAAGGGGAGACCTGGTAGCTCAGGGTTACCTGTGGACTGCTGACCACAAGATGGGCAGTTCAAAGCTCTTCATGGCTCCAAGGGAGAAAGACGGGGCTGGCTGCTCCCACAAAGAAGTGCAGGCTCAGGAACTAGCCTGGCCAGCTCCCCCGTCCCGCAGTCCCGGGAGTCGGCATGGACTTGGCGGTGGTGGGGAATCTGGTTTCCCTCAGTCTGTGCTGGAGCTGGGGCTTAGGGAGGCCGCAGAACCAGCCTTCCTGCCAAGCCCCATCAGGGCCCCAGTGCCCGCACCTGCCGAAAGTCGTCTTGGCCTTGGGGAGTGTCGGATGATCCCTGCTGTCAGATAAACTTCCACCAAGTGAAAGGAGCCTCTTTGAGAGCACCCCCCCCCCAATCAGATGAGGCCAGCTTCTGATAAATACATCACGGGTTCAATAGGGAGTTGTACAACGATGATTATTATTTATTATAGTAAAGATATAGAGATCATGACAGAGAGGGAAATAATAAGTGTTAGACATATATCACATCATGGTGGCATGCTCACCTCTGCCCCGCTTGGTGTTCCTCATGGAGAGAGTTGGGGAAGGGAGTACATGATGAGGGAGAGGGCCTGAGAGCGTCCCCTACTCAGGGGCAGGAGAACGGCAGGAGGGAGCGGCAGGAGCGAGAGTGGCGAACATTAATTTTTCCCTCTTATATAATCTTATGGGGGGACATATGAATCCTACTGCCGCCGGTCAGGACATGTCACAAGAGGGGGCTATAGTCTTAAGAGCTATAAGGTGGTCATGGCTTAGGGATATAAGGCGAGAGGGATGTGATAAGGGGAGACCTCAGACTCCAGGGGCAGATGAACAGTTCTGTCTTGTGGGAGTCCTTGACAATGGCCCTTGGATCCCGCCCACAGGCCTCCAGGGAAGCGAGCCATCATCTTAACAGCAGGGGAGTCAGCTCTCTCCGGAGTGGCACCCAGGCCTCAGATAACTGGGAGCTGCAGGGGGAACAGCTAGCTTAGTCAGCTTCAAGTGCTGGTAGATAGGTTGCTTGATGTTTTGGAGTGTATGATGTGGGAAAGTCCTGTCTTCATCCCACCCTTCCCCCGAATCTTGCAGAACGAGAAGCTGGGCCGCAACGAGACGCGGCTGGACGGCGCCCGCTCCGTGCGGCTGGCCAAGGCCCTGCGGAACGCCACGCGGCACACGGGCACCCTGTCGGGCAGCGACCTGCGGGCCGCCTACCAGCTGCTGGCCCGCCTGCTGCGCCATGAGAGCGGGCAGCAGGGCTTCGAGCTGGCCGCCACGCGGGACGCCGGCTTCCACGAGGTGGGGCGCTGGGGTGGGCACGGGGTGACTTCCTGGGAGGAGGCATGGCAGGCGGGAGGGAGGCGTTGATGGGGGGCCGTGCAGGCACACGGGGTCCCCGGGCCCTCAGCGGTGTGGCGTGGTCTCCAGGAGTCCCTGTCCCACCTGGGGGTGTTGGGAGTCCGTGTCCTCAGAGCTGTGGGGGGAGAGGACGAGGGAGGAGGAGACTGGTCCCAGGTTGATGGTCACTAAGGGGACCCCCATCCAGTAAGAGCGTCCAGCCCATGAGGGTCCCCCGCCCCACGAGGGTCCCCCTCTGAGAGAATGCAGGGTGTCCCGACAAGGATCCCCCCCTTCCTGCAGCAGACACCACACCTGTGCCCGGTGCGCTGTACTCACTGGGACCCCAGAGCCCCAGGCTGCAGGGCCTTCTGTGTGAATTGGTGGGGCAGGGGGGAGGAGGGATTCTGGTGACACGGGGGTGGGGGAGTGCTTCAGAGACAGTGAGACCTCCCCTAGCTCTTGACCCTGCAGTCCAACCCAGATCCTGTGGGTGCCTCCCAACCCTGCAATAGGGCCCGGCCCTCAGACTAAGGACACCCTCACTGTCCCCAAGCTGCAGGCTGTGAGCATTTAGCGGGACAAGGGCCTCCCTCGGGGTTCAGGACCCTGCCCGCCTGCTCACCCGCCCACGTTGGCCTCCCAGGGCCCAGAAAGGGGTGCTCATCTGGGGAGGGTGAGAGGAGGTCAGGGAGTGGGGGGGAGGACTGTGGGCACCGTGGGAAAGGGCAGGCGGCCAGGGTCTCCCCACGGCCACAAGCCTGCGAACCGCCGGGAAGGACGCACGGTCCTCAGGGTGCCGCCTGCCCTCTGACAGTCGCGTGGCCGTGGCTGCTTCGTGTCTGGGCCGAGTGCCGCCCCCGCCTGACTCCCCTCCTGTCCTGCAGGACGTGGTGAGCGCGGGCAGCGCCCTCCTGGCCCCGGGCACCCGGCCGGCCTGGGAGCAGCTGCAACGCAGCGAGGGCGGCGCGGCCCACCTGTTGCGGCACTTCGAGGCCTACTTCAGCGCCGTGGCGCCCAGCGTGCGGCGGACCTATCTGCGGCCCTTCCTTCTCGTCACGCCCAACATGAGTGAGCCGGCCTTTTCACCCCACGCCCTCCCCACGGCCCAGGCGGTCTTCTTGGGGGGGGGGGGGATGGGAGGGCCTGCCCCAGCAGCAGCACGCCCCACTCCCACCCCCATGGCAGAGGCAGACCCCTCCCCAGGCAGAACAGGCAAGGTCCCCGGGGGTGGAGGCCCCATCTCCACAGACCAGGGTCCATCACGGGAGGGGCCTGGTCCCTGACACAGTCTTTGGAAAGCTGACCTGGGAGGGACCCCCAGCGCCTGCCCAGAAGATGAGTGGCCTCCAGGGACAAGGGACCAGTTGTGACCCCCTCCCCCCCACTCGACATCATGTTCTATAATGGGGAGCTTCCCGGGGACACGGGAAGCTGCACGTTGCCTCTGCTGGGGGTGACCAGCCCGGGGCGGGTGGCAGGGGTCCTGGGAGCGGGCCGGGGTCGTGTGCAACAACTCCTACCGTCTCCGCAGTCCTGGCCATGGATGTCTTGGACACATCCAACTTCACGGGCGTCCGGGTGCCTCGGTTCCAGGACGTTCGCCAGGAGTACCCCCCTGAGCTGGGCGCATCCGTCTTCCTCCCCCCCGACTTCTTCTCTCAGCCGGACCGGCAGAAAGGTGACCGCCCCTGTGCCCACCACCCCCTCCCCCCAGAGATGCCTGTGGCGGGGACAGTGCTCGAGGCTCCACTGCCCCCACCACAGCCAGCCGGCACCCAGTCAGCGTCCGCAGGTTGGATCTGTGCTTTTGCCTGGGGTGCAGACATCGAGTGCAAGGGACAGCAGCAGGAGGGCCGGCCTCCCAGCCCTCTGAAAGCATCCCGGACCAGGAACTAATCCCCCACACAGGGCAGGGCGGGCCCCCAGGGAGCCTGGAACAGGTCATTCCCCACGAGGCCCGGTCTCCTGGGTCCATCCCAGCCACACATCCTCCCCAGGGCAGCAGCCGACTCATGGCACCCGTATGTCGGGATTGCTGAACCCCAGGGCCCGTTCTGATGCTCAGTGCCTTCCAGGGCAGGGTCGAGCTGGCCCTGGGGTTTCTGAGACCGCCACTCTGAGACAGGCAGACAGCCTGTCTTTCTCCCCTGGAGGAACCGTGGCGGTTGACCTTAGCTGGCCCCCATCCCTCCACCGGTGCTCCTGAGCAGGCCCACAGAGCTGAGTTTGGGGAGGAGATCGCCAGGCCTGTCCTCAGAGATGCCCGGAGGGGGGTGGGAGGGGAGGTGAGGAATGTGAGCCTTCGTCCTGTGGGTAGCAGCCAAGCGGGTCCCCATCCAGGGACCCTGGAGGGTCAGGATGTTTCCTGTAGTTGCTGGTTGTGTTGGGCCCGTTAGCAGATCTGTCCGTGACGCCTTTCACTGACATACTCCAATTCCAGTTCGCAAAACCCTGTTCGCAGTGAGAGCCTGGGGGCCAGACACGAGGACGGTTGCCATCCGGGCCTCTAAGTGGCTCCGTCCGATGGTGGGCCACACTGGGCCCGAGCCTCAGGCAGTCCTCGGGAACAAGGGTTGGCGACCACCGGCTTTGCAGCTGCAAGAGCCTGAGCCTCCTTGCGCTGTCTCATGGGGAGATTGCCCGAGCCAGAATCGACGTGGGTTTGGGGGTTACAGTTTTGGTTGTCACGCTTAGGACAGGTGGCAAGCAGGCGCCCGCCCCCACATCTGCACCCCCAGCTCCCGAGTTTCAGTGTTCTGTGGCCGTTTCTCCGGGTGTTCTTGCCCAGGCCTTCGGGAAAGCCTTCGTGGCAGGCAGTACTCGCCCTCCTCGCTGACCCCTCAGCCTGTGACAGGCCTGGTGGGCCCCCCGGGGTGCCCGGGCCTCACCCTCTGCACCCACATTGCAGAAGGCCCCACGGTGCGGCCACCCAGCCGGAAGCCCCCCGCCGCCCTGTGGTCTAGCACCGAAAGGACAAGGAGAGCCCCGGAGGAGCCCGGCCAGTTCGCCGTCGCCCTGGTCATCATTTACCGGACCCTGGGCCAGCTGCTGCCCGAGCACTATGACCCCGACCGCCGCAGCCTCCGGTAAGTCCCCCAGAGTCACCTCACAGGCTGCGCGGCCAGCTCCCGCCCCCAAGGCCCTCACTGCTGCCCGGCGGGCGGGCCTGCTCTTCCTGTCGGCCCCCACGGTGCGTGTCACCCGCTGTCCCTTGTGGAGGGACCCCGCCTGGCGGGCAGGCAGACTGGCCCCCTCCGCCAGTCTCCCAGCACTGTCCCGCCTCATCTGTCCCCCAGGCTGCCCGGCCGGCCGGTCATCAACACAGCGGTGGTGAGCGCGGCCGTGTACAGTGAGGGCGGGGTGCTCCCCAGCCCCCTGGAGCGGCCCATGCTGGTGGAGTTCCCACTGCTGGAGACCGAGGAGCGCACCAAGCCGGCCTGTGTGTTCTGGAACCACTCCATGCCGTGAGTGGGCCAAGGGCGGGGGCCACCCACCTGCCTCAGGAGCAGGCGTGTGTGTGCCAGCAGCCGGCAGGGGGGCCCTGGGCGCCAGGACACCAGTGTCTGTGGCCTTTGTGTCCACTCCCTGTGGGACGCCGGCCTTGGGTCCCCAGCTGCTGGCCACACGCAGAGCTGCGTGTTCCCACATGGGGAGGGGGCACACACACCTGCACGGATGTACATGCACGGATGCACTACATGTGCCAAGCCATGCACCCACACGTCTACTCACAGGGATCACGCATGAGTGTTCGTGTATGCAGAGGGCGCCC
>PVJH01047220.1:0-11431 GCA_004026705.1 Nesogale talazaci
CCCCACCCCGGCAGGGACCTCTTTGTGACAATCATACATTAAATGAGCAAACAGCCGGGACGCCAACCAACCTTTCTGAAGAAACGTGTCTTGTACCCTCAGTTCCCAACACCTTCTCTATGTGGCGCAAATACAGTGTGTGGTGTCAGGGTCTTTTTGCCACGTGCGTGGCTCCTTCGTGCATGCTTGTCCTGGAGCATGTGGGCCCGTGGCGAGTGTGCAGGGAACAGGAGAGCCACATTGGCTAGCACGCAGCGCCACGAACCAGACCCGCAGAAGGCCCGCAGGACTTGCGCTGTTACCTTCGTTTCCCAAGGATCCCGGACGACGCCCTGGCGAGGCCCTGGGCTGCGAACCGGAAGATCAGCCTTTGGAACCTGCCAGTCTCTCCTGGGCGCAAAGATCGATGAAGACTGCTTCTGTGAAATGAAACCAAGAAACCAAATTTGTTGCCATTGAATAGATTCAGATTCACAGCGACCCCCTAGGTTTGGTGGAACGGCTGCACAGCTTTTCCAAGGCCCTTCACTTGAAGCCATGTTTTTCTTTCGTAGGGTGGCTGGTGGGTCCAAACCATTGACCTTCGGGCCACCCAGGAGGCCCCCTAGGATAGTTCTACTCTGCAGTAGGGGCTCCCTGTGAGTTGGAATCTCTTGAAGATACACACTGAGAACACACCACTTTCAGATAAGGAAACGGAGTTACAGAAAGTCTAAGGGACTTGCCCAAAGTCCTATGGCAACTACCGTTAAAAATTCAGTAGAAGCTGACCCGTATATCTGCCGAGGCACCTAATTTCACCACAAAAACTGCATTACAATGTGCTGAAAAACTCAACTTATATGGTAAGAATGAAGGTTTGCAGAGAAGAGTTGGGGGACCCCATACCTTCCAAATCCTCTGGCACATCAGTGGGGTGTACCCTCCTCACTCTGTAGTGTGAAGTTAGCGCATTACTTACAGTGAGAGTTTACACACAGAAAAATGAGCCATTCTGGTATGACTCATTGTGTAGACGCATAACTTCATGTCAACTTGATAAGTAAGTATAGGGGTGGCGTCTAGCCTGTCAAACAGATCATGGACTGGTTGGTGCCTCCTTGTGGGTATGACCTCATGAGGATTCTGGGAACTTCCTCTCTCTCAATTCTGCCATCTGAAGAGGCGGACCATATTCTCGCTGGACTTCCTTGACAAGCCACATGGAACCACACCGATGGCAGCCAGAGCCCTGGAGATGTGTCCGCCGCCACTGGAGCTGCAAGACTTTCCCAGGAGCTGCTCCTTCCTGCATTCTGCATCCTTGTGAGTTGCAACATGAGTCTGAAGAGGAATGTACGACCTTGTCTCAGACAGACGGACTCATATGACACTTAGGGACTTGATCTGGACTGGGCTGGGATCTTTTCTCAAGGTACAATTGCTTTTTGAGATAAACCTCTTTCTAACACATATGAGTGTGTGGCAGTCATGTGCTTATGTTAATTTTATGATTGAAATGTAGGGCTAGAGTCTAACCTGTTAATCTGGAGATAGCCATTGAGTAGTCAATGAGGCCTCTATGTGGGCATGGCTTTCTCCTGAGACTTCTAGGAAATCTCGCGATATTTCCCTCGTGAAGATGAGACACTATCTTCCCCAGTGGTTGGGAGTTAGTCTCAGAAAGATGATGAATCACAGCCAAGACAAGATGGCAGCGTCCGAGAAGCTGGTGGAGCTGGCAGAGAGATCACACACGGCTTTGCCCTGATGGAGCCAGACCTCTGAAGCTGGGGCGGCCGCATGGAGACCTCTGCCAGCGATGAGTCGCTTCTGCTGTTGATGGACCCTGAGCCCTGGAAGTGAGGAGCCATGGGGAGACCCCTGCCAGTGCCAGGATTCTACACCCACTGACCTGTGACTTCATGAGTCAGAAGGAGACTTTATAGACTGATTTTGGGCTTATGGGTTAATATTGGACTTATGACTTTGAACTGGACTGCACTGGGATATTTTCTCAATGTTCCATTCCTCTTGTATATAAACCTTTCCCTTATATCCATTTGCATGTCTCTGAATTTGTTCCTCTAATTTAACTGGACTAACACAGAGCGTCTCTGGATTTTTTCTCTAGTCAACCCGAAGGAACACACTCAGTAACTAAACAATACAAAGGAAATAGCTTCCAAGACATGACCTCTAGAAGCACCGGGGGCTTTGTGGGTTATGCAATGAGCTGTCGACCACAAGGCCAGCGGTTCAAATTCACCACCTGCTCAGCAAGTGAAAGATGACACTGTCTCCTCCTAAAAATGCAGAGTCTTGGGAACCCTAAAGCGTACTTCTACTTTGTCCTCGAGGATTGCTGGTGTTGGAAGGGACTCAAGGGCAATGGGTCGGATAGTCCTTGACCTCTAATTATTATTACTGTTCTTTCCAGAAGCCCTAATTATTACTTAACTACCCCCCAAACCTCTCTGCTGTGGGTAGATCAGTTGGCCATTTTAAACCAGAATGATACAGAAATATCCTGTGTTTAGATGATATTTTTGTATTGATTAATGTATGTCAACATCTAAGTTATACATATTCTTTAAATGATCAATTCTCAGAGTTACATGTACATTCTTTAAATCATTATGGAAAATTAATTTCAAATACATACAAACATAAGGAGCCCTGTAAAATGAGCCCCCATCTATCCCTGGTTTCGGCATTCAGTTTATGGCCCAGCATGTTCCATCTACCCCTCCACCCACATCCCCTGTCCCACATAATTTGGCAGCAAATTCTAGCAATCATGCCGTGTTAGTCTGGGTAGACTAGAGAAACAAATTCATAGATTACACATGGATATAAGGGAAAGGTTTATATACAAGAGGAATGGAACATTGAGAAAGCATCCCAACCCAGTCCAGTCCAAAGTCGTAAGTCCGATATTAGCCCATATGTCCGATACCAGTCTATAGTTTCCTTCCAACTTACGAAGCACGTGCAGTGACACCAGGACAATCACAGGCCAGTGGGTGCAGAGTCTTGTGTGTCTGGTAACAGTAGAAGTATCTCAGCACTTGCAGGAGTCTCCACGTGACTTCTCCAGGCCCAGAGGTTTGGCTCCATCAGGGCAAACCCATGTGGCCTCTCCTCCGGCTCTTCCATTCTCCAGGAATCAGGATTGATTAGCATGCTGTCATCTCGTCTTGTCGGTAGTTCATCATCGTCTCGGAGATGAACTTAAGTCTCTCTTCTCCAATTGAAAAATACCGCGAGACTTCCCAGAATTCTCAGGAGAAAGACATGGCCACACAGAGGCCTCATTGGCCAACTCCAGATTGACAGGTTAGACTCCACTCCTAGACTCCCAATCATGAAATTGACATCAAGTATATGACTGCCACACATACCATGTCAAAACTTTTTTTTGGAAGCATAAAACCATAACACTTATCATTTCCAAGGAAAACTCAGTGGTTCTAGGCTATTGACAGTTTTACAAGCCAACAGCACTCTAATTCCAGCACATTTTCATCACGCTCAAAGAAACCCTGGTGCTCATCTGATGACCCTTCCCACTCCCTGTCTCTCCAGCCCCAGGCAGTGACCGCTCATCTGCTCTTGGTCTCCAGGGCTGTCTATTCCGATCATGGCATATCCCTGGAATCTTAGCGGGTGTGGCCCTTTGCCACTGCCTTCTTTCACTCGGCACAATGTCTGTGTGACTCAGGCATGTGGGAGCAACATCAGTAAATGAAATATATGTCGTGTGTGTGATAGTGACGGTGTAATGGGTCAACTTGGTCAATAAAAACATGTGGGGTTAACTGAAGGGCAGAGAGATAAATGGTCCGGTGAACCTCACCTTTATGGTTCTCGGGTCTCTCGCTCTCTGATGGTCGGACCAGGGTGCAGCTGCCTTAGCCAGTTCCCTGCTTCAGCTGGCGAGACTCACCTCCTGCGAGACTTCCCTGAGAAGCCACATGGACCTGCCCCCATGGGTGCTGGAGCAGCCACGGGGAGGCCCCTGCCAGCGCTGGGATGCTGACACGCTCACTGGTTCCACTGTCCTCCTGCAGTCGGCGTCATGGTGTGTGTTGGGTGAGAGGGAGGAGGGCTTTGTAAATCAGTGTTGGACAGAGGGGCTAATGTCAGCCTTGTAGGCATGGGTAGCACTGGGCTGGGATGTTTTCTTCATGTGCATGTATCCTTTACATAAAGCTCTCTTGTGTATTCTCATACACTCGTATACTCATGTGTTTCCATGGATTTGTTTCTCTAGTCTTCCCTGACCAAAACAGACAGCGTTAACCTGAGGATCCACAAGCATGGCTGTTTCAGATTGTATGTTGACTTTATAGACCTATTTTTTTTGTTGGGAGGTGTGTTTTTTTTTGGCATCACTGCCTCTGGTGGTCGTGGGAGCTACCCAGCGCTGCTCCTGAGAGCCCCCGCTGGATTTGAACGGCCAAGCCTGTAGGCTGCAGTCCCGCACTCAACCACTTACGCCACCGGGGCTCAGCCCTTAGACCTATTTTTTTTTCAGACTTATTTTTTTAGTTTTTTGGGGTTTTTTTTGGGGGGGGGGCATCACTGCCCTCTGGTGGTGGAAGTAGGAGGCCCAGCCTTTGCTCCTGTGGAGCTGGAATTGAACCTCCATCCCAGTGGGCCGCAGTCCCGCATTCAACCACTTACGCCACCGGGGCTCAGCCCTCAGACCTATTTTTTTTTTTAGACTTATTTTTTTAATGGCCTAAATGCTGTAGAGTTACTTCTTTGAGTGCTGGTTTCTGAAAAGAAAAGGAAAAAAGGAAAAAATCCACCACCCCACTGGCTTCCCTTTCTGGAAAGGGCAGAGTACAGTGCTCTGCAGGGGAGACTGGGTCACAGGGCAGCGAGGGCGTTCCTCCCAGACCTGTGTCAAGATCAGCTGACATCACCGTCACTGCCAGAAACCTGACCATGTAAGGCAGACACCTGGTTGCCGTGGCTGCACAGGCATACTGTGAAGAGGACACACGAGGATCTGGGATGGGGTGGGGGTGGGGACTGGATTATCCACCAAACTGAAAAGCCCAAACTCGGCTGTCCGAGTCAAGTCTGCCTCGAGGACGGCCCTTGCGAGCTGTCAAGACTCTAGAGGAGTAGAAAGCCCCATCTTTCCCTGCAGCATCCACTTGGCGGTTTCGAACTGCTGATCTGAGCACCCCTTGAGTCCCTTGCAGAGGGAGCTCAGAGGCAGCAGGCGGGTGAAAGGCACCCAGCAGGGATCTGAACCCGCTGGCCACTCCAGGGCTGTGAGGGTGGGCACTGGGAGCCTCCGCAGAGCAATTCCCACTCTGACCTGCAGGGTCACTGTGATCGGAATCCACTCAACTCAGCGAGGGCTGGTTTGTTCCCTGGCTCGGGTGTCCACTGCAGGGGTGGGGTGAGCAGAGCCTCTGCCTGGGCCAGCGGCCTTCGCTGCAGCCTCTGTGGTCAGAAGGGATTGGCTCGGGGCTGAAGGGAGGGAGCCTTGCTTTCTCCCATCTTTCCCTCCCTTTGCACTGCGAGAGCTGCTAGTGCACGCCCTGCCCCAGGAGGGGTGCTGTCCGGGGAGCAACAGCTGGCCCGGGAGGCCACGGGGTGACAAGGTGTGGACTCTGGACTGGTTGACATCGGGAGGCGTGACTTGGGAAGGGGGCCATGCTCATGGCTTTTCCTGCCTTCTCTGGGCCTCTCTCTGCATTCCTTTCCCCCCGTCCGGGTGGAGAATCTCATTGCACTGAGAATTTGTGGAAGAGCACGTGGCCCTTGGAAGTCCCTCCGGACCCCATCTGATGGCCTCTCAGGAACTTGGATGCACAGCGGAGAGCAGGGGACTGGGCGTGAAGCTCTCAACCTATCATGGACCAGATCGAGTGTCTGCTTTATGTAAAATCCATCAAGCAGACAACAACCCCAAGAAAATGACAGTAGCAAGTTTGTGTGTGTGTGTGTGTGTGTGTGTGTGTGTGTGTTCACTGCCTTGGTGGGAGTAGGAGGCCCAGCCTTGCTCCTGGAGAGCTGCTGCTGGATTTGAACTGCCAAGTCCCACACACAACCACTAGGCCACCAGGGCTCAACCAGCAGCAAGTCTTGATTCAAAGGTTTATGGTATATCTTTGTGTGTGTGTGTGTGTGTGTGTGTGTGTGTGGCATCACTGCCCTGGTGGGAGTAGGAGGCCCAGCCTTGCTCCTGGAGAGCTGCTGCTGAATTTGAATCGTCAACCCTGTGGGCCGCAGTCCCTCACACAACCACTGTGCCACCAGGGCTCAGCTCAATGGTATATCTTTTATTGTGATCACCACCCCCCTCTACTCCCCTCCGCACCTTTCCCTGCCCCAGAGGTGGAAGGAGATGGGTCTGAGAGAGGTCAAGTTAAAGTGTCTTCACCCTGGGTCTTCTTGTTATAGCTCCGGGCAAATTGTTTTGCCCGAGCCTCAGCTTCGTCCTCTGCAAAATGGAAAGAATCAGAATATATCTCCCTGGAGAAGTTTGTACAGAGAGAAGCTGGATGGATGAACTCAGAAGCCACTTGCTGGCAGCTCCAGCAGCCCTTTGTGGTCAGGTGTCCCTGAGCTGGTTCTGACCCAGACTTACTCATGTCCAGAATGAAACGCTGCCCCGACCTGCTCCATTCATCTGCACACCTTACGGCGGTGGGTCTCAACCTGTGGGCCACGACCCCTGTGGGGGTGGACCGACCCTTTCACAAGGGTCGCCCAATTCACAACAGTAGCAAAATGACAGTTACAAAGTAGCAACAACAATAATGTGTGTGTGTGTGTGGGGGGGGGTGGTCACCACCACCTGAGGATCTGTGTTGAAGGGTGGCAGCACGAGCAAAGTTGAGAATCCCTGGCCTATGTCCCTACGTGCCTATGTGCCTACGTCTGGGCTCATGGATGCAGCTGCTGTGTCCGTCATCTGGTCAGTCAGGGGCCTTCCTCTCTGTCACTGTCCCTCCACTTTACCAGCATGATGTCCTTCTCTGGGGACTGATCTCTCCAAGAGCCCGCCCAGAGCACAGGTTCCGGACCTGCTGGGGCTGGCTTCTCTGTATTCTTCTGGTGAGCAAGTGTGTAGGCACTGCTGGAGCTCAAGCCGACCTCAATAGTCCACATTCTTAGCTCAGGAAAATGGAGCCTGCTGCCGTCAGGTTGGTTTTCACTCAGGTAGAACAGCCCCTACGGGTTCCCGAGACTGTGGTCTTGACGGATGCCGACTCATCTTCCTCGCTAGGGTGCTTAGTGGGTCCATCTTCCTGCTTAACGGTCACCTCCTTTTTTTAGGGGGGGATTTGTTTATTAAGGTTTCCCGATTGCTTTTAGTTTTTCTTTTCTTTTTAGCTCCTTCTTTTGTTTCTTTTTTTTGGGGGGGAGGGGGGGTGCCTCTCTGCCCTCTGGTGGGAGTGGAAGCCCCAGCCTTGCTCCTGGAGAGCTGCTGCTGGATTTGAACCACCAAGCTAGTGGGCTGCAGTCCCGCACTCAACCACTACGCCACCTGGGCTCAGCCTCAGCCCCTCTTTTGAACTCCTTCTTTTGTATCATTGTCACTGTCACATGTTTTTGCCTTTGCTTGGATCCATGTTGGGTCTGAAAAGACTGAGAGTATTCGAGAGCATGGATTTTTTTTTTTAGTTTTGTTTTGTGGGCATCACTGGCAAGGATTTTTCAGTTTTTTAGGCATCACTGCCCTCTGGTGGTGGGAGTAGGAGGCCCAGCCTTTGCTCCTGTGGAGCTGGAATTGAACCTCCATCCCAGTGGGCCGCAGTCCCGCACACAACCACGACGCCACCGGGGCTCAGCCCGGCGTGGATTTTTTAAAAACAGTTTTACTGGCACTTCATCCACATAGCATTCAATAGTTCAATCATATCAAGAAGAGTGGTACAATCATCACCCAGATCCATTTTAGAATGTTTTCTTACCATCCTTGCCTCTAAGAAGCGTGCTGGATACGCTTCTTTTTTAGAATTTTTTTTTTTTTTTAGGCATCACTGCCCTCAGGTGGTGGGAGTAGGAGGCCCAGCCTTTGCTCCGTGAAGCCGGAATTGAACCTCTATCCCAGTGGGCCGCAGTCCCGCGCACAACCACTACGCCACCGGGGCTCAGCCCTGGATGTGCTTCTTGAGACAGAGCTGTTGGTCCTGTAACAGTCCCTGGTACTTTGAACTGTCTTCACCAGCACTGCACTTCCCATGCACTGATACAGAGGAGATCTGCCCCTGTGGGCCTCTGAGTCTGTACACTGCTTTGGGAGCTGAAAGCCTCACTTTTCTCCCATGGAGAGGCTGCTGGGTTTGAACTACTGACCCTGTGGTTAGCAGCCCACTTGTTACCCACTATTCCACCAAGGGTTTGGATGAACTAAAACTGCCCTCGCTGCCATGGCGCTCATCCTGATTTACAGGGAACCTGTGGGCTAGGATAGAACTGCCCTTTGGGTTTCCAAGACGATACATCTGTACAGGAACCAGAAAGCCTCGTCTTTCTCTCCTGCCATAACTTCAAACTGCTGACCATCTTGTTAACGGCCCCACACATGATCCACGCCACCCCCAGGGCTCCTCGGGCACCGTCTCCATGCTAGGGACACAGGCCAGAGGCCCAGGAAGTGCCCTTCGATTAGCAGGAGCAAGAGAACCTCCAGGCCAACTCGTACGTCCCTGATGTTGTGCCTGATTGAATGGCAGTGAGTATTTGAGTTGTGCTGTGGGGTGAACCAAGTCAATGTAGATGTGAGAGTCCATTCCAGAAAGGCCTTTCCAGGGTGGAACACAAGAGGACCAGAAAGACCCAGGCCCGGTAGGGCTGGAGGCCCGGGGAACTCTGGCTGAGGTGGGTTTGGCAAGTGTGTCAAGGCAAGCAGGAAGGGTGAGGCTCCAAGCCAAGGAGAGGTAGGCAGAGGCCAGCTTGTGAGGGGCAGGCCGGGGCTTAGAAGGGGTTTGAGTTTTCTCTTCAAATGCAAATGTGAAGCTAAGGATGCTTTTAGAAGGGTGATCTGATTGACATTTTTGAGACTGCAGTAGGTGTCACTGAGGGTTCTCCAGAGAACAGGGAACACACACACACACACACACACACACACACACACACACAACACAGGGGCTTCAAAAAGTTCGTGGAAAAATGGCATGCTTAGATCACGGAATTTTCCACAATCTTTTCAAAGCCCCATGATATAAAACTCTTCCTCATGAAGACCCCACGAGGGTCAGAGCAGAGCTGGGTTTCACAGGCTAGTAGTCAATGGCTGGTTCTCTTAAAACACCCGCCCCTGCCTGGACTTGAACCACTGGCCTGGTGGTCAGTAACTGAGCACTTGCCCACGTGCACCTGCCGGGACCCTCTCTCCAGAGGTAGGTGTGTGTGATCAAGAGGGGCCAGTCCCTGGAGAAGGCCAGCATGCTTGGTAAAGGAGACCAGCAAAATCAAAACTCACCTCCATCAAGCTGATGCCGCCTCAGCATGACCCTGGAGGGCTGGGTTGGACTGTCCTCGGAGTTTCTTTTTTTTTTTTTTTTATTATTTTTTTTAATTTTTTTATTTTTATTTTTATTTTTAGGCATCACTGCCCTCAGGTGGTGGGAGTAGGAGGCCCAGCCTTTGCTCCTGGGAGCCGGAATCGAACCTCCATCCCAGTGGGCCGCAGTCCCGCGCACAACCACTACGCCACCGGGGCTCAGCCCTGTCCTCGGAGTTTCTAAGAGGGCGACTCGGGAAATGCTGGTCTTGTCTTTATGACTTCCTTGAACTTTTCCTTGTCTAGAAATACTTTCAGTTCTCCTCTATATTTGAGTGATATTTTTTCCGGGTGCAGAATGCGTGGTTGGCAGTTTTATCTTTCAGAATATTATACAAAGGGAGTAGAAAGCCAGGTCTTTCTGGTGGTCTCGAATCGCTGTCCTTGCAGCTGCAGCCCCAAAGGAAACCGCTGCACTGCCTGGACTCCTTTGGTGTTGGAGGCCCTGGATGCAGCCCTTAGGCCAATCCACGTGCAATGACACCAGGACAATCACAGGCCAGTGGGAGTAGAGTCTTATGCATCTAGCAGCTGTAGAAGCAGCCTGGCTCTGGCAGGGGTCTCCCCATGGCTCCTTGTTTCCAGGGCTCAGGGTCCATCAGCAGTATCCAGTGGCGGTAGCAGCATCTCAGCACAGACCGGGGTCTCTCTGTGGCTTCTCCGGCTTCAGAAGTCTGGTTCCATCAGGGTCAGCCCTTGTGGCTTCTCCTCCGGCTCCTCCAGTTCCTAGGACTCAAGGTCTCTACTGCCATTTTGTCTTGTCAGTCGAGCGTATCCCAGGAACTGAGTCTCTTGTCCCTCATGTCCACGGGGGAAATATCGTGAGATTTCCCAGAATTCTCAGAGAAAGCCATGCCCACACAGAAGTCTCATTGGCTCTTCCAGATTGACAGGCTAGACTCCAC
Source organism: Nesogale talazaci (assembly GCA_004026705.1). Lineage (NCBI taxonomy): Eukaryota > Metazoa > Chordata > Mammalia > Afrosoricida > Tenrecidae > Nesogale > Nesogale talazaci. The sequence goes on from PVJH01047220.1 coordinate 10,426, forward strand.
CCCTACACTCTTAGTCAAATTGGCACCAGAGTACATGACGGCCACAACAAGAATGTCTTGTGGGAAGTATGTATGTGTCCCACCTCCGGGGAGGAAGCCAGGAGTTCCCAGAATCCTCAGGAGAAGGTCATGCCCACCCAGAGGCCTCACTGGCTATGACCTGATTGGCAGGCTAAACTCCACCCCTTCGCTCAGGTTGACAGATGCTATAACTGCCACATTCTCCTTAAATGGTATTTGTGGTTCAGGATCTCTTTTTCATTCTAAAACCCTTTTTTTTTTTTTTGCCAACACTGCCCTCTGGTGGTCGTGGGAACTACCCAGCCTTGCTCCTGGAGAGCTGCTGCTGGATTTGAACCGCCAAGCCCGTGGGCTGCAGTTCTGCACTCAACCACTGCGCCACCGGGGCTCAGCCCCTCTGAAACACTTTGGACCTGTCCTCATCACGTGTGATGAGGTTTGGTTGTGATTTGGAGAGAATGAGCAGGTGCATGAAAGTGGGTTAATCGGCCTGAGCCCCGGTGGCGTAGTGGTTGTGCTCGGGACTGCGGCCCACTGGGACGGAGGTTCAGTTCCAGCAGTGGGGCTGGGCCTCCTACTCCCACCACGGGAGAGCAGTGATGCGCCCCCCCCCCCAAAAAAAAAAAAAAGAAAAAGAAAGAAAGTGGGTTAATCAGCCAGGGAGGCTGGGGCAGCGGCGGGGGCTGTGAGAGGAGATGCCCAGACTGGTGCCCTGGCTGCGGATGCCGTAAAGAGGAGGCACGTGGGAAGTTTTCTGTGGGTGGGATGTGCTGGTGGTTTCCATGAGGGGCTGGAGAAGCTGGTGCTGTGTCCCCCAAGAGGCTGAACGAGCAAGCACACGTGTGTGCGCCATTCGATGTTGTCAGGCTCCGTCCAGTGTGGCCCCACGCCTAGCCACCTCCGACCCGTGGAATGAGACAGGGCATCGGCTACACCTGAGCTGCCCACGGAGCGATGCCGGTCTGGGCATACCTGGGCGGGAGTG
>PVJH01047221.1:0-11424 GCA_004026705.1 Nesogale talazaci
GGGGGGGGGGGGGGGGGGGGGGGGGGGGGGGGGGGGGGGGACCTTGGGAAAGCCGTCTGCGATTCAAATGTGAAAAGCTCCCGAAGCAAAAGTGCCTACATCTCGTTTCTCAGCACCACGTGGAAGCCATTTCCATGACACTGTTTGTTTTGTTTCTTTTTTTGCGAATTTTCAACAAGTGTGCGCTGTGTTGCACGCTGGTCTGGGCAGCGCAGGGCGCTAGGTCCCCAGGGCAACTCGGGGACTCTTCCCGCCTAACCAGGAAGGTCTGGCAAAACCCACTAGAGACATCAGCTCCCAGCGTGCGTTTATTAAAGAATTTGGAAACGTTTTTGTCCAAGTATGACTTTTTTTTATTTTTATAGTAGTTGCCATCCTTTTAGGTGGGTACCGATGACCGGGACACAGTGCCCACCGGGGAAGCAAACCTCCCAGAAGGAGGGAGGTGTGAAAGATCAGAGCGTGATTACTTTTTTTAAATTAATTTTTTTTAACTTTATGATGACGTCTTTGTACAGTTTGAGACCATTTTACTCAGGTACTGTTCAGCCTGACCACGTGTTGTCTACAGCCGCAGAATTGTGATTGTTATTGCTCTGAAGATAAAAACTAGGGAAAAGGGAGCCCAAAGAGTGTGAATTGATAATGATGTATAGATATCTTTCATTTGTAATTGAGGGAAAAGCGCTATAATGTTATACCATTATGTTCCTAATCTTTCTAATCCCAAATTAAAATCCCAGTACGCAGTGATGCCCAAAAACCAAAAAAAAAAGCCAGTACCAATTCATTTTTTGTAGGAGTCCTAAAATCAGACCTATTTCTTGAAGGCATTATTACTTTTGTTATGATTAGCAGTAGTAGTAGTATTTTAATTGTTTTGTTTTTCAATCATCTGCTGGTCAGGGAAGCATGTGACCCTTTGCTTTGCCAGAGAAGACATCACCAACGCTGCCTTCCAGTGTCGGGGGGGCTCCTCTGTCGTCGCTGCGGCGCACTGATCGTTTTGTTTGCTCCGTGGTTCTTCCTGAGCCGGGTTCACTGGGGCACGCTTTCAGCCCCACATAACTGACACATGCCATCGGACCGCCACTGCGAGACTCGAGGCCCCACAGTCCGTCTGTCCAGTGACCGCCGGAGTTCTGATGACAGAGAGACAGACCCTGGTCATGAGGTGCGGTGGGTGCCCTTTGGTTTCCAAACACTGAAGGGAGGTTTGGTTCCTGGGAAGCAGATGCCCGTCTTTGTCAGCTTGGTGCTGAAACAGAAGCTCGGACAGACTCTTGGCCAGTGTCTGCAGCCTAATTAAAGAAAATCCCCATTTGTATTTCCAATGAGTTCTTTGAGGCACATTTTCAAGAAGTAATTGCCATTGGGAATTACTCGTATTGTTTCAGATGGTCACATTTCCAGAAGTAGCAATAACTGATCCAGAGGGCTATGATCTTTCTATTGATTCTGGCATCTCATCAGCTGCATACCTATCTCTGCCTCAGATTCATCGTCTGCCATCTATGTGATGTCCTGAAACCCCCAGAATTCTACAATGAATGATTATGCTGAGATGATAAAAAAGCAGGAGAGTGGCAGCCGAAGTCCTGAGAGAACTGTAAGTGCCACTCAGAACGTGCCTCCCTTGGGAGTGGGTGTGCGGAAGAGGACACCTGGATGGCATGCCAGTCCTGCCATGCATGGTACCGTGGCTTCTTTCTCTCCTGTCCGTGGGTGGAAATGTGCACGTGTACACATGCAATATGTGAGGTTACACTTGGAGTTCCGCGAAGGGCGCTGTTCTTTCAAGCCAGCTCTAAACCATCTGAAATCCTAGTGGCTCCCTGACCTTGACCTCAACCCTGGGAAAGGAGAACCAAAGAAGAAGCAAGTAGGGAGAATGAGTGTCCCCCCACTGAACCTTTGGCTTCCTGGGCTCAAAAGTGGGGATGAGTAGCAAGCATTTGCGAGGTCACCGAAGCCCGAGGTGGTTTGGGGTATGTGGTGCTGTCTGCCGGGATAGGGATAGTGCAGCCCTTGGTGGGGGGAAGAAGGGGCACACATGCACACCCATCCATATCCACACCTGCTCCTCTGTGAGCCCTGCCTCTGACCCTCCCCTTTCCAGAATCTCACAGGATTCCCACGGGAAGTTCACACTCACAGATATGATAGCTATGATTGGGTTAAATATGGGGTGGGCACACGGAAAGCACATCATAAATGTTGGATATCTTCCTTGTAACTTGGTCATGGTGTTTTGTTGGTTTTTTTTGGCGGGGGTGGGGGGGGGAATCACTGCCCTCTGGTGGGAGTAGGAGGCCCAGCCTTGCTCCTAGAGAGCTGTTGCTGGATTTGAACCGCCAGCCCAGTGTGCGGCAGTCCCGCACACAACTACGCCACCGGGGCTCAGTCCCACTTGGTCATGTTGTTGTTAACACTCATCACTCAACGACTGGACATTGGGTCACCTGCCCCTCCTGGGCCAGAGAGTCTCTCCCCCATCAAACTCCAGCTCGCAGCAGAAACCTGAGAGCATGTCGGACCTATCTATGCCCACGAATTCTACCTCCAGCACAAGCAAGCCCCGAGACCTCCGATCCAGCGAAGCCAAAGGCCGTGAACGGACAAACCCTTGGCGGCTTTCTGGGGAGGCTTTGCCATTGTCTTCACAGAAGAACAGCACAGGAGTTCTTAACCAAAGTGGTGAGAGAAATCGTCTGTCTGCTCATTCTCCAGCTTTCCTTTAGTTTGATGCTGTATGCATCTGTCCTGACTGGTAAATAGGATTTGCAAAAATGCGGGCTTTGTTTCCTTTCTTTTTATGTCACTGGAACCTGATTGCAAGCTTTACACTTCGTACACACCATCATTGGGAGACTCTGAACAACCCGGTCCTCCGTGCCCCATCTCATTGTAGGGGGCGATGACGAGGTTTGGAGGGCCCGCCCTGCCGGTGGAGGCATCTCCAGCGTGAACAGCCTTCCACTTCTGTGATACCTCACCACCACCACATGAGGGAAGTGGCCATGTTAGAATTCAACATTCCCAAACTCCTGGTTTAGGACTTCTTACTCTACTGGAATTTCTCCTGTAGGAAGAAGATTGTTCATGGATATGCCGATGCCACAGCTTCTCAAAGGGCTTTCCTATCAGCAAACTAGTGATTTTTTTCTCAGTGTAGGCTAACACTGGCCACCTGTTGCTACGTAAGTTGTCCGGGACTTCACCTTCCGGAAAGGTTGGAGATCTCTTCAAACACACATCCATGGGCTAACTCTTGGAATATGGATTGCTACAGAGTCCTTGTCTAGTAACCAGTGCCTTTAGGCATTCCCCCCCTCCTCCCCACCCCCTGGTCCAGGTGCATTCCAGTCGACACACTGGATGTGCAGAAGCACGCCACGACTGGATGTTGATCAGAATCCGTTTGGGACGCTCACCGGCTTTATTATTCATCAGAAGCAGCTTATTTGGAAGTTAATCATCCCAAGGAACATCAAAACCAAAACAGTAACAACAGACCCTGAACTGCACGTGCACAGATTCCATTTATATTGCTTACAACCCAGTGTTTCTCTCCCCGGTGAGAGGAGGACAGGCTCCTCCTGACAGTCCCTCGTCAGGGTCACAGAATTGCTTCACTTGTGCTGGTGACTGTTGTTCTTGGTACAGTTACGGGTTTTTTTTCTTCCAAGCAAAGCTCCTGGAAGGTATCAGATTTGTCATTACGTTAAGTGCTTCCTCCAAGGGCCTCAGTCTTACTTCATCCTCACCAGGGCTCTCTGTAGGGTAGGTCTTATCCCGTTGTTGGTTTTTCAAAATTTTCTTTTTCATCCAATTGTTCTTTGTGAGAAACCAAGACTCAGAGAAACGACATCACCTTCCTTGAGTCTCACCCAGATCACCGGTTGGAGAATTTAAATTTGAGCCCATGTCTTCGGGTTCCCGATCCCATGCTCAGCCCACTGGACCAAACTGCCCCCCCGCCCCTTACAGGCCCAACGTAGCCAAATTGTTGTCAAAGCTTTTTAAATTTAAAAATGCTTTCTATCTGGGAAATTTTTCTATTTCTTAGGCTGTGCTGTCTCACACCCAGTGTGTGCCCATTGACGTATTAGTCACTTGGTATGATTGACGCGTTCCTAAGAAGCCCGATGGCTTTCTGTGATGGCGTAGACCATTTTCTCCCTTCTGAGACTGACCTGTCTTTACCCAATAAAGCACTCACTCACATTGTCTCATATTTACCTTAAACAACAAACGTGCCCATGCTAATAAAAGTCCACATGTCTATGAACTGCTTGCCTTGGCCCTGAAATCATTGATGGAAATGTAAAAGACACCCTAACCTATGTCAAAAGTAGATGTGTACTTTTCGTCTTGGTGATGGGATTTTTAAGTACCGTCCTCTTCATACTCACGCTCTTCTTCGGTCATGTGTTTCCCACGCTGGGCTGCGGTCAGCCTGGTCGGCAGCGCTGCGGGGGAAGCTGGGGCTCTACTCCCGTCAGCAGTCAGTCCCAGAAGCCCCCAGGCTTGCTTGATGGCAGCAGGGACTGGATGCAGGGAGTTTGGGTTTGGGCTTATAGAGTGGTCCTCAACCTTCCATATGCCATAACCCTTTCGCGCAGTTCCTCATGTGGCATACCCTTGCAACCATCACAGTATTTTCGTTGCTACTTCATAACTGTCCTTTTGCTACTGTTGTGAATTGGGAGACCCCTGTGAACGGGTTGTTGGACCCGCAAAGGGGTCACAACCCCCAGGTTGAGAACCGCTGCTTTGGTAGGAAATGGTCATGACCCAAACACTCTGTTGTTCACACAGAACTGCACCAGGAAGCTCCTCCAGCCCCCCTTTTTCTACATGTCGGTCCAATCTCCAGACTCCGGCACTAAACCATGAACAGAAATTCAAGAGCAACTATTAGACTAGTGTACTTTGAAAGGGGGTAAAAACACATGCCAGTAGGTGAAGGAAAAATAGGTAATGAAAATATTGTAAAGTGTCTAGTCTAGCGTTAGTTCAGACATCCAGAGAACCAGGCGGAAGAAAGGAAGATAAAAACAAAACTGGTAAGCTAGTATCGGGCTTGGAAATAAGCACACTGGAAGTTTTATGAGATGACGCTCATCTGGACATTAAAGCAGTGAAATGTTTAACATTTTTTAAATGTTTAAAAGACATGGGCTGAGCCCCGGTGGCATAGTGGTTGTGCGCGGGACTGCGGCCCACGGGGATGGAGGTTCAATTCCAGCAGTGGGGCTGGGCCTCCTACTCCCACCGCCTGAGAGCAGTGATGCGCCCCCCCCCCCAAAAAAAAAAAAAAACATAAAAGACAAAGCCGCCCCCACCCCCGAAAAAAAAAGATAAAAGTCCAGCTTCCTTCCTGGGCTACATGCCAGGTGTCCGAATCAGTCTGTGCCACTTTTAATTTCACTGTTAATGTGGTGTCCCTGCGGCTTGACGGTTGAATCCAGATTTTTTTTTTAATAAAGAGAATTTAATGTACCATTTGTGTCTGTTTATTAAAATAACACTCCAACTAAGGGTTTTTATAAAAGTGTTTTCTATTTCAGGATAGTAGGCGCAGATTTACTGTTTCTCTGTGTATTTTGCAGTGTTAGGGCAGGAAGAGCATTCTTCCCCCCATGACCCCCCCAACACACACACACACACACACACACACACACACACACGAGCTGGGGGTAGCTCTCCCTCTGGGCTTCGGCACTGATTTGCCTCCTGAGACAGGCTGAAGGTCTATTTGGTGAGGTGCTCCCGCCCGGGGGTGACTGTCCATCAACCCTTTGGGTTAATGTGGTATTACTGTTATTCAAATTATTATTCATGACTTGTGGAGAGTATATTTTATCCTGAAAACAAAAACAAATTTCTAGAGTAGTTTACTGTTTCACATACACAATAGCTAAAATCATTCATAAAACACCAGTTTTCTCAGGGGGGGAGGGTGATGGAAGAAGTTGGATGTAAAAATGCCAAAACGTAAAAAAAAAAAAAAAACAAGTTTTTCTTGGACAGTAATGGGAATAGCTATACCATGAGGGTAGGCAGAGAAGGGGGAGAAACAGGGAACCAATCACAATATCGACCTATAACCCACACACACACCCCATGGGCAGCAAACAGCAGAAAGGTGGGTGAAGGGACACAGCAGACAGTGGAAGATAATAATTTCACAAGGGTGGGGAAGGGAGGGGAAAAGAGCTGTTACGAAGGGCTCAAATATAAAAGTGTTTTGAAAAGGATGACAACATGTGTACAAATGTGTACAATTGATGTGTGGATTGTTCAAAATTAGAAATTCACCACATAAGTAAAACCAATACCTCCTCAACAAAAAAAACTCAGCAAAATAGAAAGGAAATTCCTCAACATAGCAACGTATATGAGGGGGTACCCCCCAAAACGGAATTTTTTTTCAAAGCTATGTATTTAAATTTTTTTACAAAACCACTTTATCACGTTCAAAGTACTCATTATATTTAATACAGTGATCCAAAAAAGAAAAATTACATTGGTTGAATCTGTGATTCCTTTCTAGGAAACATTTGTCAAACTCATCTGTCTGGATGGCTGACAGCACCTCCCTTGGTTTTTTTTTTTTTTTTTTTTTGGGGGGGGGTCCTTTCATGTCCTTCTTCATTCGCAGAAACAAAAAGAGGTCGCACAGAGCAAGGTCACAGGTGAATGAGGTGCATGGGGCAAGAGGCGTGCTGGTTTTTGCCCCAAAACAGGCGCACTGAGATGGCTGCGTGAGCAGGTGCATAGTCATGGGGGCAAACCCAGTCTCTGTCTGCCACAAATCAGGTCTTTTTGGTCACACACCGTTACACAATCTTTTCAGAACCTCTAAAGAGAAAGCTTGATAAACAACAGTCTTCCCTGGTGGGACAAGCGCCAAGTGCACTGTCTCCCTCCTATCACATCCGCCTTTGGGGGGTTCCCCCTCACCCACCAAACCAAAGCCAACCTATTCTCAATGTGGAAAGACTGACGGTGTTTCTTTTGTGAGCAGGAACCAGACCAGGAGGCTCGTCATCACCACTTAATTCACTGTTGTACTGGAAGCCCTCACCAGAGCAAGAAGGCCAGAGGGGGAAATAAAGGCCTCAAAATGGCTAAAAAGTAAAACTGCTCCTGTGTCCAGGTGCTCTGACCCTACCTAGAACAACTCAGAGATGCTACCAGAAAGTGACTAGAACAAATAGATTCGGCAAAGTGGCATGTACAAGATCAAACATGAAAAACAGGTGGGCTTCCCTCCATTAACAGAGATGATTCTGAAAGGAGAGACTCGGGACAAGCATTACCTGTCATAGTTAGGTTTTGTGTCCAATTGGCCGGAGATCTCGTCACTCGTCAGTGGGGGCCTCCCCGCACGCGTGCCGCTGGAACATACACACCTCCCTGAGGGAACCAGCCTCCCCGAATCGCCTCGTGGTGGTGGAAAGGAAGCTGGGGAGCGTGGCCCGCTCTTCCTTCCGCAGACTCTGTGGGGAGACTTGCCCTCGCTGGGCAGGACCCGGTAGCTGTTGCCCGATCTCTGTGTTTGGACTGGAGCCTACGGCCTGCCATGTTGCTTGCCAACCTGGGACTCGTTTCACCACCGCACTGGTCCTCCTGCTCCCTGGCTCACCAGAGAAGTGCATCAGGAAAGGCCTTGAGCTTAACACCTGGCCTATGAACTCGCACCAGACTGCATTTATCTGCTTCTGCAACTGTGGGCCGCTTCCCTGCTTTATATACATACAGACCTCTGTACTCCAGTATAGGCTGACCTGCATGTCAGCTGAGGCACCTAATTTTACCGCAAAACTGCATTAAAAAGAATATATATGTAGATGGTCAACATCACTGGCTTTGCTGTTCTCCAGCCTAACACCAGACCAAGTCACAAAAGAAAACTGGAAAATGCTATTGCAACACTTACCTGGGCAGGGGAGACACTGTGATCGCGAAGGTGGTCTTCCCAGGGCGAGGTTCACCCATTGCCCTCTGGATGGGCGGACCCCTGGGAGCGCCCCAAATGTGGGAAACTTGATGGCATAATTTGTGGTAGTGGGGGACTGTGTTCCTCCTCTCCCCTGTTAAAAAGAAACAGAAAATAAAACACTGCTGCAAGAAACCAAGAGAACTACATAAATGGAAAAGCGTGCCATATTCATGAATACGAAGACTTGTGAAAGCGTCCATACCACCCAAAGCAGTCTATAAATAGAACGCAATCCTAATCCAAATTCCTCAGCGTTTTTTAAAAACACAGAAAAACTAATCAACAACTTTACATGGAGACCACGGAAAAACAAATCATTTCTGGAGGGCAACAACAAATTAGGAGGGCTCGTATTTCCTAATCTCTACAGACCCCTGGTGGCACAGGGGTTCCATATTGGGCCGCTAACTGAAAAGTCAGCAGTTCTAAACCACCAGCCGGCTCCTCGAGAGAAAGCTGAGGCTTTCAACTCCACTAACAAGTTAGAGTCTCGGCGTCTCAAAGGGGACAGTTTTGCAACACAGGCACAGCAGTTGAAAAGCCTGGGTTGTACAAGACACAGAGACCAATGGGACAGAATCGAGACCCCAGAAGTAAAGCCATCCACCGATGCACAGCTAAGAAAGAACAAACCCCATCCAATGGGGAAGAGATACTATCTTTTACCAAATGGTGTTTGTATCCATTGGCCAAAAAAAAAAAAAAAATGAAACCACCAAACCTCACGCCATTTGCAAAAAGGAACTCAAAGTAAACAAAGACCGGAATGTATGTGACAGGTAAAAAGGGCTGTTCCTACGTTTCATACATGCGTGGGATTGATCAAAACAAACGGTTTACATGTGTGCTTGCCGTCAGCGGATGGCTGCAGACACTGGTTTTCTCAGGAACCCAGGGGTCCTCGTTTGACCCGAGTGCTTTCCAAACGCAGGTCTAGCCATGGGCGTCCCAGTTGGATTGAAAGCACAGAGGTGCGCCCAGAAGATTGCACAGACTGTTGGCGGAGGAGTTCAAAGGAGTGTTCTTGAGACGGTTTGTCAGAGGACACAGGATGGTCATGGGGGTTTAGTCTGAAGACGTTTTTAAAATCTGAAAATCATATCAGTTGGGGAAAGGCCAGGGAGGTTGTGCCAAGGAATTTGCTTCCCCCAGGACCTGGCACCTGCCCCTTGTGGGGGAGAGCGGGGGAATGTCCACCGGGGACCCTCACTCCATCCACCCACCCGCTGCCCCCACCTTGCCTTTCAGATGTGTTTCATTCCTTCACTTAAAAAAATTGACTAAGACACGAATAGGCTCAAATGTACCATCATTCGATCACCATTTGGCCCATTTGAAAGTTGTTTCCATTTTAAAAAGAAAAAGTGGAGGAAATCCACGTGGATTGCGCCTCTGGTGTGTCCTCCGTCGCCCCAGACCTCGCAGAGCGGCCCTGGAACAGTGTCGAACGTCTCCGAGTTGCTCATTCCATGGAGTAAGCCCGCCGTGAGTTTTGGGCTTGGGAGGTGGGGGGTGGGTGGCAGAGGGCAGGTTGAGGGGGAAAGGGAGAGTGAATAATGAGTACAAAAATGCACAAAAATAGTTCTAAAATTGGCTGTGGTGATGATGGTACAACTTTTTGACATGACTGAACTATCAAATTGTGTATGTGAGCTATATGCCAATAAAACGGTTAACTTTTTTAATGAAAGTGACTAGCCGTTTCCCAGGACTCTGCAGACATGCCCCAGTGGTTTACCTCCATAAGGTCGACTGGGCGCTCTCCTGTCCAGAGGGACATGGTGTCATGTCACGCCCTGGGAGCGTCGTGCTTACGAGGTGCCTGTTTGCAGAAAGGTCAGCAGATCCGGGCCTCTCCTCCTGTACAAGTTAGTCTTGGAACCCGACGGCAAGTTCTACCCGGTCCTATGGCCGCTAGGCCTTGCCTCATAGGCATGATAGACATGCATATGACCGAGTTCTGTATTTTTAAAGGAGTTGTCTGAGATACTTTATAAAATAGTGAAGGTAGGGCTGAGCCCCGGTGGTGTAGTGGTTGTGCACAGGACTGCGGCCCACTGGGATGGAGGTTCAATTCCCGCTCACAGGAGCAAAGGCTGGGCCTCCTACTCCCACCACCAGAGGGCAGGGATGCCTAAAAAAAAAGTAGTCAAGGGTTTGCATCAAGATAAAACAGACTCGATGGATTTAACCAGGTTACTAATTGTTAACGCTTGGCATGGGGGTTCATTATACCCTATTATAAATTTCCCACGAGGAAAAGTTAAAAACAAGCAAAACCCTCTGTCCTAGAGCTTCCACACCCACCCGCCCCAAGGACCTCGGCACTCAGACCCCAGAAGGCGCTAAGGGGAGGAGGTAAGGCCGGCCCACCGAGCCAAGACCCTCCAGTTAGTGAGCAGGCAGCTTTGCCGTGGCCATGGGGGTGGGGGAAGGTAGCAGTGGCAGCAAGAGCCCATGAACTGTGAATGGCGACTGTTGACATGACCCCCAGCACGCCTGCCAGGTAGTTAAGGCGGGGTCGGATCTCAGCGGTCGTGGGAGGGTTTCCTGTTCCTGACACGCAAATTTAGATGTGCTCTGAGCGTGCGATAAGTATATGGAGATGGAGGAACTGAAGCAGGCCGGAGGACTTAGGACGCACATGACCTTTTTTCCTAGGCCTAGGGCGCTAGTGGCGTGGTAGACTGCACACTGGATTGCTGCCTGCAAGGCCAGCAGTTCAAAACCTCCAGCCCCACCACAGGAGGAAGAAGAGGCTTTTTACTCCCGTCAAGATTGACAGGAGGGTGGGGATGGGGTGGGGGTGGGGAGCTGCTATCAACGGGCTCAAGAAGAAAGATAATGTTTAGAAATTGTTGATGCCAACAATTGTACATGCCCGCTTGATATAATGGATGTTGGAGTTGTTTTATGTAAGAGTCTCAAGTAAAATGATTTATTTAAAAAGAGAGACACATAGAAAGTCCAGAGACAGCTCCACTCCGTCCCCACAGTTACTGGGTCCGACGTCGATGGCAGCTGGTGACAAGCACTCCTTCCTCCAGGAAACGGGCTCCCTAAGCCTGCAGGACGCGAGCACGCAGGCAGGCCCAGCCCGGGGCCTGGGATGTGGGGTCTCAGGAAGCCCACCCTCCCTTTTGCCCAGCCCATACAGCCCAGCGCCTGGGGGTGGGGGGGGAGAGCAGTGTCCTTCATGATCAGTATGTTTGGGCTTTCCCCATCCCTTTTTCTCACCCTCTTCTAGGGTGGGACCTAAAACCCCAGATGATCGGTGTCCCATTTTTCTTCCCCCCGAACATTTCCATCTTTCCCGTTTCCCTGTTTTATTCCTCTCTGTGCTTAGAAGCATTTTCACCACCATTTTTACTGCTAGGACCCCAGGGACAGAGATGAGAGATATTAAACAAGAT
>PVJH01047222.1:0-11421 GCA_004026705.1 Nesogale talazaci
AAATTGTGCTTGCATTGAGGGAGTACTTGAGTGGAGGCCCAATGTCCATCTGCTACCATAATACTTTATCAATAGATATATGTACATATCTCTATTCCTCTGTCATTGTATATAAATGTATTTGCATAAATATATATACCTGTATTTAGACCTCTATAGTTGTCCTTTGTCTCCTAGTTCTTTCCTCTACTTCCTTTTGCTTTCCATTTGTCCCGTTATCATGTTCAGCCTTCTTTCAGGTTTTGGTAATTCCTCTTAGCTGTGACATTACACTTGATTAAGAACTACCCATCAAGCATCCTATACCTTCCTTGCCATCAATTTTAGATCATTTATTCTTCCCATGTCCCTAGGTTTGTTGGACATCCCTCCTTTCACCTATATCGCCCTCTCCCATGTTCCCTGAAACCATCAGTCTGATTGTTCTCTCTTCCCAATTTTTCATCCTGCCTATTTTGTCCAGAAAGGCATGCATAGTCAGTAATACATGCAAAAACAAAGCAAAGCATAACTCCAAAAAGGAGACAAAAATAAATCAGCAACAGCTAATACAATAAAACAAAACATAGAAAACCAACTGAAAAAAAAATGAGAAGTTCTTAAACAGTTACAGGTCTGTCCATTGGCAGTCATGAGTGTTTTCCAGTCTAGTCTGCTGGAGTGCCCCACCCTGGGCCCCAAGTCCACCTGTAGCGTTTCTTGGGGACTTTATTGCTTTGCTTCCCTCGCTGCTCCACTGTACGCCCTTAGTGTTTCACCCAGTGCCGTGGGCTTAGATCGGGCACATCCCTCTCACCATGTGCCCAACGTGGTCCCTCTTCGCACTCTGTGTCAGTTCAGGGTCCTCGTTGCATCTCGTGGTGGGGCCGGCCCTGTGATCCTGTCTGTGCAGTGGCTGCTCTGAGCCAAAATAATGTCTTCAGGGCTTGGTGGGCTGGGGTGTCTTCCACTCTCTCTGTGTCCCTTCTCATTTGCTTCTGATCAGACACTTAGAGAGCTGGTGCTTTAGGACTGTCCTCTGAAGTGTATTCTGCTGGGGCAGAGAGAGGATGCCCACCTCTCTAGAATTGGGGGCCAGCCCATAGACCTCTGCTCCTGCTTATTTGGTGCATTAACTCCTTGATGCCTGGGGTTAAAATATGGTCCCCCTCTCCTGTTCCTGTGAAGGTGTGAACAACACGCTTCCCTTGGAAGGGTCAATGCCAAGTTCCCCTAATACCCCTGTCTCTCCTCACCCCCCTCTTATTAGTTGGCTATAATCTAACATATCCCTGAGTTCGATTGAGAAACTGCCATAGTACCTAGGCCTTCACCCTGCGAATGTATGTATACAGTAGCTTTTCCCATATGCCCCTTTTTGCATTTGGGGGGCTTACCTCAGTGGACTCATGTTGTATTTGCCCTGTTGCATATATACATACCTGAAACAGAAACAATAGGAGCTACACAGAGAGATACCAAAAACGTCAAACAAACTCACTGCCATCAAGTTGATGGCAACTGTCAGTAAACCTCTAGGACAGGGTAGACATGGCTCTGAGTGTCTGCCTGTGTAGCTCCTTATGGGAGTAGAAAACCCCGTCTTTCTCCAGCAAAGTGGCCACTGGTTTCAAACTGTGGGCCTTATAGTTAATTGCCTCACATATACCTACTCTTCCGCCCATATATAGAGAGCTATTGATTGATTTTTAGGAATCACCAAACATAATTGTAGGGGGATGACATGACCAAAATTTACAGACAGCAGAACAGTCCTCTCTCCAGTAGAATTTTCATGTTACAGTCTTGAGGCAGACATATGAGATTTGTGAAATCTCATATTACTCTTCTTAAGACATTCCATTGATTGGATGCGGTCTGTCCCCATTATTGAGGGTAAATCTCCCTTATTTAAAGTGAAATGATTTTATATATAAAGCACATCTGCAAAATACAGAAATGCAGTGGCCAAATACTAGCCAGGCCAACATACAATTAACCTCCATAGTAGGAAATGCAAAGCTCTCGGATAAGCTGTCATTTGATCTGAGTCTTACTGGATGCTTTGAATTTTCATCTGGAATCACAGCTTAACTGGCACAAAGATTAGGAAGCAACTTTGGAAACAGAAACAGAAAGGGTTGAGCGCCACAAAGGAGGTGAAAGGGTAAGGGATTCTGGGAACAAACGGGAGAAACTGCCCATCAGTGCTAGAACTGTGATGTTGGCAAGGAGTATTGAATGCGTCGTTCCCTGCCAATAGGAAAAGCAAATCCATCTTCGAATAAATTCAGCCAGAAAACTCCTTCGACGCAAGGGTAGCAAGACTTTTCTCACCTAGTTTGGACACATAATCAGGAAAGAACAATCATTCAAAAAGGACAGAAGAGGAAGCGGTAGAGTGCCAGGGAAAGTGTGGGAGACACTTAATAATATGGGTTAACTTTGTAGCTGCAACAACGGTTTCAAATATGTCAGCAAGCAGGACTAGGAGATGTTTCATTCTGTTGTACTTTAAGGTCACCAAGAGTCAGAGCTGATTAGCAACTTCAATAGCAGATCAATGGGGGGAGTAGTTTCAGACTCTTGATAAGATGAGCAGTAAAAGTGAAAGGATTAATAAGGCAAAGGAGAAAAAGTCAAGGAAGCAAAATGAGAGCAAAGATATAACACAGAATTTCACTGACAAGGACATACAATGGGTAGATTCGCACAGGGAAAATGGTTTATTTTTATGAGTCAGTAGGAAAATACAATTTAAGCACACAAAGTGAGCTGAGCCCCAGTGGCATAAGTGGTTGAGTGCAGGACTGTGGCCCATGGGCTTGGTGGTTCAAATCCCGCGGCAGCTCTCAGGAGCAGCGCTGGGTAGTTCCCATGACCACCAGAGGGCAGCGATGCCCACCCCCCCAAAAAAAAGAACACAAAGAGATCTCCCTACACACATATTAGAATAGTTAAGATATAAAAATGTTGGTAATACTAAAGGCTGGTGGAGATATAGACAAATGGGATCTGTTGACCACTTCGGTGGTAATGTTCAATGGTACACCCCTTGCCAAACAGTGTTCGACAAAGAGAATAAAAGAAGCATGTCTGCACCATTACTGCCGTTAGGTGCCTTCGAATCCTGTCCAAATCAAATCAGCCCGATGTGCAGCGGAAAGGAACACCTCATGGCCCCAGGTCTTCTTCACAACTGTGCCTAGGCACTAGCCCATTGTGGAAGCCACTGTGTCCATTCATCTCCACGAGGGCCTTCCTCTTTCTGGCTGTCCCTTCACTTGACCCAGCAAGTTGTCTTTACCCAAGGGCTAGTGTCTCCTGACAATGTGTCCAGAGTATGTAAGACATAAATCTTGCTATCCTTGCCTCGAAGGACCACTCTAATCTTATTTCTCCAACATAGATGTGCCTGTCCTTTTAGAAATCCATGGTACTTTCCATATTCTTCTCCAAAAGTACAATTCAAACATATGCATTCTTCTTTGGTCTTCTTTATTCAATGTCCAATTTTAGCATGCCTATGAGACCATGAAAACTATCATCGCTAGGATCAGGCACACCTTAGTCCTCAAAGTAACATCTTTGCTTTTGAGTATTCTAACAAGGTCTGGTGCAACAGGTTAACCTAATGTACCTATTCATTTGAGCGCTTGACTGCTGATTCTATGAGCACTGATTGTGGATCCAAGCAAGACAATATCTTTCACAACTTCAGCCAGTTCTCCATTTATCCTCATATTACCTATCGGCTCGGGTGTGAGGATTTGGGTCTTCTTTACATTGAGCTGTCATCATACTGAAGGCAGCAATCCTTGATCTTCATCAACAAGTGCTTCAAGACCTTCTCACTTCCAGTCTGTTGGCCGTGGATCATGATACAGTGGTACAAACAGAAGAAGGGGATGTCGCTTGGTTTAAATCAGGAAAGTTGCACATCCGAATCGTATCCTTTAATCAGTCTGAGTGCTTAACAAATAATCAAAGAAGTTGAATTATCTGAAGAAGACTGTGGAAACAGGATTAGAGAAAGGTTTATTAACAATTGAAATATACAACTGACAACGCCTTGCTTGATCAAAGTGATAAGGGTTTGAAATGCTTGCTGATGAAGATCAAGGACTTCAGCTTTTGGTATGCATTATAAGTCTAAATAAAGGAAACCCAAATCTTTGCAACCAGATGAAGAGTTAACATGATAAATGGAGAAAGAATTGAAATTGTTAAATATTCCCTTGCTTGGTTCCACAATCAATACTTTTGGAAGCAACAGTCAAGAAATAGAAAGACATTAGGTAAATCTGCTGCACAAGACCTCTTTAGAGTATTGAAAAGCAAAGATGTGACTTTAAGGACTAAGGTGTTTTTCAATCACCTCATAATCTCATGAATGTTGGACATTAAATAAGCAACACCAAAGAAAAAGTAGAATTCACTCATCTGAACTTGATTCTGGGGGAGAATATTGAAAGTACCGTGGACTGCAAAAAGGGCAAACAAGTATGTCTTGGAAGAAGTATGATCCTTAGAGGCAAGGATGATGAGATACCATGTTAAATACATCAGATATGCTGTCAGGAGAGACTAGTCCCTGGAGTAGAACATCATGCTTGGCAGAGTGGATGGGCAGTGAAGAACAGGAAGACCCCCGATGCGATAGGTCTATACAATTACATTTTTGCTGGGATACGGCATGGGAACATTTGGCAGTATATTGTACAGGACCATGCAGGACTTCTTTTTGTTGTACATAGGGCTATGATGCATCAGAAAGTACCTAATCTACATCAACAATGGGAGGTGGTATGGTGGTGAAGAGTTTCAGGCCATTGTGGGATGGGATTCTAAGAAGCTTTGACACAGAAATGACATTCTAAGAAGAAGAAATGATGCTGTTTAAGATAATTGTGTATGAAGTGCAGTTATTTGTCATGTTCATTTTTCAGTTCAGTGACAGGAAGTGAATCACATAAGGTGTTCTGATTCCCTAAATAAGACACAATTTTAAGTAAATATTAATATTATGTATATTCTAGATGAAGACTTAATTTCTTTTCTGAGAGATTTTCTTAATAATTTCTTTGAAGAGAATTAGTTCCAGATTAATGCCAAGGAGTTGAAGAATAAAGACGTTTCAAATGTCCAAATCTTCCAAGCTGCTACTCCTCTCCGTTACTCCCCCCAACTCCTCCCTTGAGTGTAGTCCTTTATGTCCCTTGGTTGTACTTGTCATTGCAACATCCTATAGAAACACAACATTTTATGATGACTCACTTAGTTCTGGGTATTGTTAAGTACCAAGATCAGGCAGAGATGAGCCAAATGCAGGGTACAGAGCCTGAAACTCAAACTGCCCAATGTAGGTCTTCTTGTTTCTACCAAAGTTCAGTCAGAAAGACAGAAGTTACAAAAAGACAGGCTTTGATAGAAGTGTGGTTGTGAATCTCCCACTTGACTCTCCTCCCTGGAAGGAAAAGACTGGTGATGGAAGTCAAACCCTTCACTAGAATCTAAGATGCCTCCCACACACGCCTTGTAACCAAGAACCCAAACCAAATGCACCGCCATCAAATCAGTGTTGGCTTAGAGGGAGCCCCTGTGGGTTTCTGAGGTTGTAACTGCAGATTGAAGTAGAAAACTCAGTCTTTCTCCCTTGTGTCTGCTGGTAGCTTTGAACTGTGCCTGATGAAGGTTGAAGCCCAGCATGTAATCATACACCACCAAGGCTCTATTTTTGAGAACCCCTCCCCCAAATTAAGGCCCAACCACAAGCACAGATTTATAATACATCATAAAATGGATGATGGCACATCAGAATATGGCTATAATAACCATATGTCCATATTGTCACCAGCTATGTCTCACTAATGGAAATTCCCCAAGTTTACAGAAGGGAAGCTTAAGGGACAAAGAGACTAATGTCTAGTCTGACGCAGTAACCCAGGTTTGTAAACACCCTGATCTATGTTCTTGTTAACTTTATCTTATTTCAGGTGTACAGCAACAAAATATGAAAGTCCCTCAAAGGTTTCTTTTTGGCCTGAAGGCCATTGCTAATCAGCAAAAAATCTCCCTTTCCTTGGAGCTAATGTTAAATCATAAAAGAGGTGACTCTGTGACGTAAAGGATTTCCAAGCACATTGGAGATGTTTCAACAGAATTATGTGTTCAAATGATGTATGCAAGCAAATATTGCTGAAATCTAACCCAAATAGGATGGTGGAATTTTATAATTTTTATTATACTTTGCAAGGAGAAATATTTAATACCCATGAAAGCTTTCTTATATGTTTGGGTAGCCTTTGTTTTGCAGGGAATAAATGATAACAGAAAATTATAACTCAGAATATATGCTCCTGTGGTTTAGTATGTGCACCAGGGAGATAAGCTTTCAATTGAATTTTAGTCATGCAATCAAAACATCTTTGATGATTCACTTCCTCTTCCTTTCCCTACCCCCAGCACTGACTTACAAATAGACACATTGTGTGCTCATATACAATAATTAGTACTTCCCTTTTAGAATTTTCAGTCTCTATTAAGATGTGTAATAAGGTAATTATTTTATTTATTGAATATAACTTTGAGTGATAACTTCTTTTATCATATGAGAAATCCACTTAATCTGTTTCACATGATGTGTTCTGAGAAGTTGAAATGTGTCTAGACATTTGTCTTGTCCTTATTTTTTTCTCCTGCTTATTTTGAAATAAGTTGGAGGAAAAACAGAGAGGGGAATACAATGACTGGAGTTAATTTTATACTAAATTTTCATTATCAAGTAGTTAGCCAAGAGTACATTAGGAACAACCTTGTATAGCACAAAGAGAAATGGTCCTATAAATGCACTTTTTCATAGCTTATCATGAAAAAAATCTATTTTCAAAAAAACAGAAAGAAAAATCAATATCAGTTTTGCTTTTTACTGCTATATTTAATTGGAGCAATGGCAAAAACAAGTTAGCCTTTTAGAACCATCGATTTCATTTGGATATATTTATTGGGCACAATATTTACCATCTGCTAGATTCTGGTAAAAAACTATAGTCAATGGAATGGAATTTTATGACTTCAAAGGTTTCCCAATTAACAAAATATGTTAGCTGTTATAGTGATTATTATTACTAATATGGTTAGTATATGTTTTAGCTGTTGCTTTATGAGAAAAAATATCCCATAGCTTCTCTAGATTCTGCAGCACAGTTTCTTTCTAACAAACTCTGAGGATTCCCTGGGACGTTCATAGGGTTAAAACACTTGGTTGCTAACTGAAAGGTCAGATGTCCAAGGCCACCCAGAGACAAGTGGAGAAAAGACCTGGTGATAAACTTTTGAAAATTTGTAAAATATATCGAGCACAGATCTGCAATGGCACCCAGATTCTGTCACCATGAGTCAGGCCCAATTGGAAGGAAAATGGTACTGAAAATTAGGAGCAGAGCAACCTTAATCAAACAATGGCAAACAATCCAAGACTGTTGGGGGATCGATTTTTAATTAAATGCAGACATGTCAATAAATGATTGGCTTGTGTTAGGAAAAAAAGTAGATGTTTCTCTTTTGTTCCCATTCAATAGACTTGGAAGCTATATACATTATTCCTTTATCCTTGGTCCAACTAACCATACCAAAAAAATGTTTTCAAAAGTCAGTGGGGTGGGGGTGTGGAATTAGAAAGTAACAGGATTTTCCAAAGACTTTTTGAAGCCCCTTCACATTTGGCTTTAATTTCAAATTCAATTAGTGCACTTTTATAACATGTTTGTCTAATATTTTGGTTTCATTACATATTTGCTTAAAATTTAAGTTCAAGTGACCTTTTCAATGCTTAGTAATATTATAAGTGTCTGAAAAGAAAGTTTTAGTTATGTTAAGGTAACCATCACTGAAATGTGAATGTGGTGTGCACACTTAGAATCTATGTGCATGGAAATTTTAGTAGGGAAACTGTCATTTTACATAATGCCAAAGTTAAACTTCAAGGATCCATTTTAAGTTTGTGGTTTCAAAACCTTTACTTTGATCTGTTAGGTTTTATACTTTATTTACAGTGCTCAAGAACCTTCTCTCTTCCTTCTTTAGATCAGTGAAAACAAAAGAATCATAACCAACCTTAAATTATTTTTAAGAAGTGGTATCCAGGGCAGGTCCACATTTTGCAGGAGAAAAAGACATTGGAGTCTCCCACACAGCCCAGAAACACCACTGTGCTTTATACAAATCTATTGCATTTACAGGTTTCTTGAAATAGCTATTAATATTTTGGAAGTGTTTCAAGTTTCTTATCCCCTTTTACTTCATTTTATTCTTTATTATTGGACTGTTCCATTTAGTGACATGAAATAAAATCGAAGTCTTGAGCTTTGTGACACACAGCTTGCCTTAAAATAGCTGTTCTACTTTTAAACTGTATATACAAGTTTATCTTACTCTTGACAAGGTTTTCCAAACATTCTCACTCCAGTTTGGCTGGGTGACACTGACTCTGTGGTCCTTCTTCTGGAGGTCATGTTAGGACAATACAAAACATTAAAAACTGATTTCCAGATCTTATATCCCAAACTTTTACATTTCTACAGCAATGCTCTTAACATTTAAAAACATGTCATACTTTAAACTTATTTTTAAGCATGCACAATATTTTTATGGAATTATTTTTTTTAATTTAGGTGTTCTTTCTAAAGAATCAAAGTGCTCCATTGCATGGAAAATACTACACATTAATAAAGCAGTTAGAAATAAATTATGGACTGTGAGCCATTTGGTGGTGACAGTTCATTAGCTACTTAATAAGGCCAATAATTCTTTGCATATAAGGAACTCTTCTTAAAGGAAAAAGCTATTATTTTGTTCATAAGAGCGTTATAATATTTATTGATTGCTGAAATTGAAAATGGCAAGAAGATATCATTCAATTCACTCAACAACATAATTTGTATTTTACTGGCTGCAGAAGCATATTTTTAAACCTAACTTGCAAGCTGTGGTACTCATTTCACAAATGTTCGTGATAGCCAGCCACATTCTCACAAATTCTTAGCAAGGATTTTTCAGCCCCTGAGAATCCATTGTTTAAGCAGCTGCTCAAAGGTATACAATGAAATCCTACAAGTATCTCTAACCCAATTTTTGATTATATTTGTGTCAACCCTACCAGTCACTCCTTGGGAGAAAGATAAGACTATCTGCACCCATGAAGTTGGCTCAGAAATCATGAGTCACAATCAACTCCATGCTTGTGGGCTTCATCTGCTGTATGTAAAGCAAATATGTATGTACTCACATATAGAATATATACAAGTATTTGTTAGCGATAAAGAGAGAGTCCCTAGGTGGTGAAAGTGGTTCAGCTTGTACCTTTTACCCAGAAGAACAACTGTGGTTTTACAAGATAGGGTGGTGTTCCCCAATACAACGGGGTTGCTATGAATCCGAATGGGCCTCAGAGTAGTGGGCTCAGGCCCTAGTGTTGCTTTTGTTGTGGCTGTTGTTGTCGTTAGATGCCATGGTGAATCTCTGCACAGCAGAATGAAACATTGCCTGGTCCTGGGCCATCCTCACAATTGTCCCTACGTCCATTGTTTGGGACTAGTAAAAGAAAATGCATGCTTTCCCATCCTTAGAAAAAAGAAGCCTTTTCCATGCTTAAAAAACTGCAGGTGCAGCAAATGAAGGGGCTTGTGATTAAGGCATTGTTCTGAGTGGGATGTGATTAAGATATCCAGGTGGCATAGCCATTATGCCTTGGTCTGCTAACTGGAAGGTCTGCAGTTCAAAGTCACCAGTCACCTTGCAGGAGCTCCAGGAGGCTTTCTACCCTCAGAAAGAGTGACGGTCTCAGAAACACACCAGCACAGCTCTGCCCACGCCTGCACGCGATTGCTCGGGCTCAGCATCAATAGGACAAAGGGCAGTGAGTTTGCCTTTGGGGGTTCTTTCACCCATTTTAAATGTTCTATCTTTTAATACTTTCTACAATTCTTGGTTGTTGTTGTTGTTGTTTTTTTTTAGAGTTTTTCTCTGGTTCATTTTGTTATTGTTATTAGGTTTGTTTTGCATGCTTTTCTGAATACGAAGTCCAGGAAGATTAAATCTATAAAGACAGTAAGTGGATCAATGATTTGGGGGGGGGGGGCGGGGATATGGCAGGTAAGGTTGGGGGCAGATGGAGATCTAATAATAATGAGTAAAAGACGACTGAGGCCCGGTGGCATAGTGGTTGTGTGTGGGACTGCGGCCCACTGCCTGGTGGTTCAAATCCACTGGCCTGGCAGCTCTCCAGGAGTAAGGCTCGGCCTCCCACTCGCACCAGGGGGCAGTGATGCCACCCCAAAAAAACAAAAACAAAACAAACAAACAAAAAGAAATAAGAAAATGTTATGTAATTAATTGTGGTGATAATTGTGCAATCTTCTTGATATGATTGAATTATTGAATTGTATGACATGTGGGTGAATTGCCAATATTTTTTAAATTTTCTACAAGAAGATACATAGGTAGATTTGTGACTTGAACAGATGTAGGAGGTAAACGTGAGTACACCCCTGAGTATATATAGATTTGACAGATGAGATTTCTACATAAAATATGTGGAAATCTCATCTGCTAAATCTATATATACTCATGGATACACTCCATTTGCATTTTCACATCTGTCATGTCACATGTCTATCTACAGACAAATTTTTATTACTATGATTACAGGACTGCATACGTAATCATATTTGCCTTTATTTATTGTCTTTTCCTGTGTGCACCTCCTGGTGTCTTCCTTTGTCATTGGCCAGGTTGCACTACCCTCCTTCCTACTACATATTACCTTTCCCTTCACCCAAGTTAATACATATCTACTCTTTAGCTAGGAATGTACATTCTCCATCCCTGGAAACAATTGCAAAATTATATATATATATATATATATATATAAATCTTTCTTTGCCTTTTTATTATAGTGGTTTCATATAAAATTTGCCCTCTTGTGATTTATTTTATTCAGCATAAAATCCTGCTATTTCATCTATGTTATGAGCTGTTTCACAGATTCTTTGGATTTCTTTAACACTGTGTGGTATTCAGTTGTGTACATGTAATTTGTTTGTTCATGGTACATATATATGCAATTAGCTTGTTACCACAGTTTTGCAGTTGTGAATAATACTATGATGAATATGAAAGTGTATATATATCTAGTCATATAAGTAGATACTTCTATTTTATATGTATTTTAAATGCCCTCAATGCTGCATAGCTATTCCAATTCATAAGAACAATCATTGCCTTGTCTAGACTTAATAAATGAGTAAAATAATGAAGTACTCCACAAGTTAGCTGCTATCTTGTCTTTTATTTGTACAATCAGGGGTAGCATTGCCTGTCCCTCAACTTGAAGAAAGGTGTGTAAATTGGGCAATTTTTGCTTCACTTGCTCTGCTCATAACA
>PVJH01047223.1:0-11416 GCA_004026705.1 Nesogale talazaci
GTACACACATGGACCGTCCCATGCCTGTCAGTGTGCGTGTGTATGCATTCTTCGGGCATCTGGCTGGATGCAGGTGACAGGTCGGACACCGTGGCCTGCGGCAGACCTGTGTGCAGTCAGAGGCACATGGGGTGGGTGCCCAGGGCAACTGGGCCTGGCCAGGGAAGGGCTTCTCCTTGTCCCTGAGGAGGGAATCAAGGAGAAAGAAGCCCCCTCGGCCGGGGTTTCCTTTGGGGCTCTGTGCAGCAGGACAGAGGCCCTGGGGGCACGGTCAAGAGAGGAGAGTTCCAGGTGGTCTGAGGGGGGGGGGAGGCGTGCCATTGCTGGGGTGGATCACCCTGCTAGTCAGTCAGGGACCCTTCCTATGCATGAATTCACCTCCAATCAGACTCCAATTAGGGAGCTCCGATGTGCAGCATGCATCAAACCTACTTAGTCACAACTGGTTTATTTTAACAACTTTATTGCGGCGTCATTTGCATACCATAAAGCTCACCCACATTAAGTGATTCAGTGATTTTTAGGAAATGTTCCGCGGGGCAGCTGGGAGTGAAAGCAGACGGAGCTTGCCCTCCATCCCGCCCCAGGCTGGGGCAAGACGAGGCTACTTTCCCTCTAGGGGCTGCCTTCCCTAGACATCTCCCCTGGAGGAAGCCCCACCTCCGGGGCCTTTCGACCCCCGCAGCTTCCACAGAGGAGCATGTCTCCGAGGTCTGCAGGTGTGGGGCGCGTATCCGAATTCCACTTGCATTTAACTGATGAGCAGGGCTCCAGTCTTGGAAGCAGGACTTCGTCTTTGGTAGGGCAGCGGGGGAGTGGAAAGGAAGGCCCTGGACAAGGCGGACGGACCCAGCGGCCACCACGATGGGTCCAAATGCAGAACGAGGGGCCACACTTCATGCGCTGAACCACACGGGGACACCGCCGCTTGGCTGCCCATGAAACAATGCGGTAGTGCCACTGGGTGCCCTTCAGACCGCACTGCCCACCACCATCAGAGGGAGTGACCCCCAAATGACCCCGAGATCCTTGGAACAGCGTGATGTCACCAGTTAGCCAGGCCGGTCACTCCTCCCCAGCCCCTGCGCCCCGTCGTGCCCCAGGGTGTCCACCAATAGGCAGAGAGGAGGGTGTCCAGAGAGGGGGGTCTCCCAGATGGGTGACAGGTCCTTTCCAGACGTGGGCCCTGGGGGATAATCGTGGCATTCGTGGGAAGCTGGTGTGAGAACGTAGATCTTCTCGACGTCTGGTGGGTGAGACACCTTAGAGTGGAAGTGCTGGGTCTCCTGGTAGATTTAAGGACCCCGGGAGTGCACTCGGTGGCGGTGGGTGTGGTTTTCTTTCAGGGGTGCCGCGGGGTACGTACGTGTGGGGCGGCTGACCCAAAGACCAGCAGCTCACCCTCCAGCCACTCCTCGGGAGAGAGAAGAGGCCCGCTGCCTCCGGGGAGGTTTGCGGCCTGAACGGACTAGATCGCCGCCGCTGCCGCCGCGGGCTTGACTTTGGTTCACAGGAGACATCTGTCGAGACTGGTCAAGAAACTGCCAGCCCCTCCTCTAACCTAGCGGCTCCAGTCTCCGTTCTCTCCATCTGCGTGCCAGGGGCCCACTTCCTCCGTATCCTCCCAGCATCTCCAGTTACCCTGTTTGACAGGGAGCCGTCCCAGTGGGTGTGCGGTGCCAGGGGCACAGGAGCTTACGCATGGGTGTGCTAGCTGTGAGGTGGGCAGTTCAAACCCGCCAGCTGCTCCTCGGTGAGAGACAGGGCTTTCTGCTTCCAGAAAGTTTCACAGCCTCTGAGAAGCCAAGAGGTGTCTCTGGCCCAGACCGTGGGAGGGCTGTGAGGCAGGAGGGCGGTAGGTCTCTGTTTTTTGTTGTTGTTGTTGTTGTTTTTGGTTTTTTTTGAGGTAAGAAGCGATATCTCATTGTGGTTTTGCTATTAAGTATCTTTCCATATGCTTATTAACCGTTCCTTTTTTTGTCCTTGTGAACTGGTCGATGCAAATATTTTCATTAAGCTGTTGGTCTTTGAGTTACAAGAGTTCTCTGTGTATTCTGCCTACAAGTCCTTGATCATCTATACTTTTGTAAACACTCATTTCCCCCCCCTTGGAATTGCACAAGGTCTAAATTTTTTTTTTTTTTACAAAATCCAACCATCCTCCTCTTCGTTGTGGGGGTGGGTGACTAGCAAAGGGTCCTTTGCTGTAGCTGTTCTTGTTCGTCACCCTCAAGTCGTTTTCACCCCGGGTGGACCCCGAGCCCCACAGGACGGGACAACTCCCCTCCTCCCCCACCCGCACCCCCACGAGCCAGCCTCACAAGGGCTCATAGGTCCGAGCTCCCCGGGGGCCCTGTGTCCATCATCTCGCCAAGGACAGTCTTCCTTCTCTCCAACACTGTGCTTGTCTTCACGTCTGGTGCAGGGCGGGAAGAGTCGTTGAGAACCCAGGGGCCCCAAAGATTGTCCCTGTGCTTTTCTGAAATCCTTGGCAGCATCAGTATGTACTGGGCTGCTCACCGAAAGGTTCCCGGGGAACCCCCCAGGTGCGGAGGAGGAAAGGCCAGGCTGCTCCCGGGTGGCTTTCCATCAGAAGGGACTCCACGGCGGGAGGGGGGATGTTGCTGATGTGTTCGCCGTTCTTCAAGAACTTGTAAAGCCTTTGTTCTTACACGTAGGTATGCCATCTAGTTCAAGTTCATGGTATAAAAGTCGAAGATCCCTTTGGAGTAGGTGGTTACCCGATGACCCCAACACCCTTCGCTGAAGACCCACCTTGCTCCGGTGAATTCGTTTGGTTTGGTACCTTGGCCAAAACCCCGTCGACCCTGAGGGCAAGAGTTCCCATCTGGGCTCTCCATTCCACCCCATCCATGGGCCTGTCCACCACCGGGCCAGGACCATGCTGTCTTGATTAGAATACGTGTTTTGAAAATGGGCAGTCTTCCAATTCCGTTCTTCTGTTTCAAAATTGTTTTGACTATTCCGAGACTTTTGTATTTTCATATAAATATTAAAACCAGCTTGTTTATTTCTGCCAGGAAAAAAATAAGAAAGAAAAAGGGGGAGAAAACTGCCGGGAATTTGCAAGGGATCACGTTGAAGCTGTCCGGGGAGCAGGTGACCGGCTGACCGAGACTGAGGCTTCCGCCAGAGACGGCTCTTTATCCAGTGCCTCACCTTCCCTCACCTTGACTTGGCGCTCTGTGATTTTCAACACACACAAGTCGTAGGCTTCTTTTTGTCCAAGGGATGCTTTGGGGATGGTTAAGAATGAGCCGTTTGGTTCTTCTGGAGCGAGTAAGGAAGGGTGGCTGCGGAAGCATTGGCAGCCCGGGCGGCACGTGGGCGACACGTGGGTTTGCTGGCTCCCATTTCGGCAGTGTGAACCCACTAGTTTGAACCTGTGGGAGAAAGATGAGACCAGGTCGGGAGGGGGGGGGAGGGCTAGATCACCAGGATGAGCATAGAACCCCTTCCCAGGGGGACGAACAACAGGAAAGCGGGCGAAGGGTGACAGAAGATGATGTAAGATATGAAAATAATAATCTATAACTTATCCTGAGGAAGGGGAACAAAATGAGCTGATACTCAGAGCCGAAGGAGAAAGAAAACGCTTTGAAGGTGATGATGGCAACATGGGTACAAATGTGCTTGACACAATGGAGGACTGTGTGGATTAGGGTAAGAGATGTAAGGGCCCCCAGTAAAAGGATTTCTTAATAATAATAATAATAATGAGGCTTTCTGCTGCCAGGAAGAAACCCAAAGAGGTGGCCACCTCTGCCCACCCTTCATGAGGATCCCGAGTGGAATGGACCCTGTGGCAGGAGGTGGTCGCTGTTATCTCTGAGTCATTATTGACGACTGCCTTCGCTCTGGTTATTTCCCTGCGCTGTGGAGAGTAGGACTTTAACCTCATTCTCAAATGGCTAGGAGACGGTGGACGTGTGTATCACTCTTCTGTTCTGAAGGCATCTTGGGAGCGGCATGGGGGGCTACAGGCCGAGCTGAAAAGGACCAGGTCAGCAGTGGGGCGCCCAGGGTTCTGTAGGAGAAAGACCACAAGGCTCTCAGCTCCCATCCAGAAGCTACCAGGACTGCCCCTCTCAGTGCCACCGGGTCCCGAGGAGTCTAACTGAGTTGGCAGCCAGTTTAGTTCTGTGTGGTTTGTTTTTTTTTTCTGTGCGGTTTTCCTATATTCTTTGACCTCATTGAACTCATTTATTAGCTGGTTTTTCTAAGCACGCCTTAGCATTTTCCCCTTCAGGCAGGATCCCGTCCTCCGCAAATAATACAAGGCTACTTCTTCCTCTTCAACCTAGAGCCGTCCCCTGTGTTTCTCCTCCACACCCCGCCCCGCCACGATCACATTGGCTCACTCCCCCAGTGTAACGTTGGAGCACAGATGCTTGGCTTGTTCCCAACTGTCGAGAAAGGCTTCACCCATAACCTGTGAGTGTGTGTGTGTGTGTGTGTGTGTGTTTATCCATAGCCATGCGTGTTCATGCTGCTTCATGGAGACCCCGTGTGTCGAGTCGGACTGCGCCCCAGCAGCCGTGCGATGGCTGTCATCTTAGGGAAGTTGGTTTCCAGGCCTTTCTCTGGTGGCGTGACTGGGTGGAGCCAAGCCACCCAGCTTTAGGTTAGAAATCTCCATTCCTTACACACACACACACACACACACACACACACACACACAGTTGGCTCCAAGAGAGTCGGACCATGCCCTGGTATTTCCAAAACCAGAATCTTCATGGGAGCCGAGAGCCTCATCTTTCTGCCGAGGACCGGCTGGTGGGTTTGAACAGCTGACCTTGCAGGAAGCAGCCCGATTCAAGGGGAAACTGGGATGTGGAGGGACCTAGTACGATGTTAGTGATGACTTCTGTGTGTCGATGGATGCTTTCCAATTCAGAGTGCTCCTCTCTGTGACTAACGGACAAGTTCTCTCCGCAATGCACCTTTCTTAGTCTTGCTTCAAAGTGTGTGAGTCCGGGTAGACTAGAGAAACAAATTCATAAACATGCATGTGGATATCAGGGAGAGGTTTATATACAAGAGGAATGGAACACTGAGAAAGCATCCCAACCCAGTCCAGTCCAAGGTCACAAGTCCGATATTAGCCCATATGTCCGACACCAGTCTATAAAGTCTTCCAACTCATGAAGCACACCAGGATGATGACAGGCCAGTGAGCGCAGTCTTATGTCTCTGGTGGCAGTAGAAGCATCCCGGTGCTGGCAGGGGTCCCCTCATGGCTCCTCATTTCCAAGGCTCAGGGTCCATCAGCAGTATCCACTGGTGGTAGAAGCACCTCAGCATTGGCAGGGGTCTCTCTGTGGCTTCTCCGGCCCCAGAGGTCTGGTCCCATCAGGACAGAAGCCTATGTGGCTTCTCTGGTTCCTCCAGTCTCCAGGGATCAGGATTGATCCGCATGCTGCCATCTCATCTTGTCAGTAGAGACTGAGTCAAGTCTTTCTCCTCCAATTGGGAAATACCGCAAGACTTCCCAGAATTCTCGGGAGAAAGTCATGCCCACACAGAGGCCTCATTGGCTATCTCCAGAGTGACAGGCTAGACTCCACCCTAGACTCCCAATCATGAAGTTGACACACGAGTCCACGACTGCCACACCACGGCAAGCCTATTGCTCCTGAGTCAACTGATAGCAAACCCGTGTAGAGCTTCTGAGACCACATTTTTGCTGGAGCAGACAGAGTCACCTTTCTCCATCAGAGTGGCTTGTGGGTTTGACGGCTGCCCTTGTTGTTAGCAGCTGACACTTACCCCCCTGCCTCTCCTTAGTCTGGTGAGAGTGTCTTTAAAAAAAAAAAAAAGAGGGGCTGAGCCCCGGTGGCGTAGTGGTTGTGCGCGGGACTGCGGCCCACTGGGATGGAGGTTCAAATCCAGCAGCGGCTCCACAGGAGCAAAGGCTGGGCCTCCTACTCCCACCACCAGAGGGCAGTGATGCCCCCAAAACAACAACAACAACAACAACAAAGATTCTGAGAAAAAAATTAAGTTGACCTGGACTTAAAAAAAAAAAAAGGATACATTTTTGTGCCATGGGGGGAAAATACTTTGAAATCAGGACTTATAACAAGTTTTTAGCAAAACTCAAGGGGGCAGCTTCCAAAATAATCAAAGCTTTGCAACAAGTTTATGGGACTGCTGCCCCACCTAGACAAGCATTTGCAAGAAAGGCAAGAAGACTTCCAAGATGAGCCAAGGGTGAGAAGACCATCCTGACCGATGGATGAAGACACTGTGGACAAAGTCGGACACTGGTGGAAGGAGACGGTAGATTTGCTGTTGAGGTGATCGCTACTGAATGCAGCACTTCACACGGCTCAGTGTTTCCAGTTTTCAGTGAGAATGCAACCTCAGCAAGATTTGCACCCCATGGGTGCCCAAGGCCTTCCTCAGAGATGACCTCACTCCAGGAGTGGCTGTGTCCCATCAGTCTTTTCAGCAAGGGCACAGCTAAGGAAGGCAATTCCTTGGAACATATTATCGCCATGGAGGAACCTTGACTTAACCAACAGAATTCAGAGCATAAGGGCCAATCAAAACAGTGCCTTCCAAGGCCATCTGCTAAGCCAGGTAAATTCAAGGCATCGAGGTCCTATCAAAAGGTATGGTAGCAAAAAAAAAAAAAAAAAAAAGGTATGGTAGCTTACGGGATGGTTCCAGAGGGGTTATCTTCATCAATTTGATCAAGGAACACAGGAGCGACATGGAAAATTGCTGTGGGGAAAAAAATTAAGAAAACGTTGAAAACTGTACTGGTGAGGGAAATGCCAGGAAAATTGCACCAAGGAATTTCTTTCCATCAGGAAAAAACACTTGCTCATTGTCCAAAGCCAGGAAGGTCTGAGCTAGGAGACTTTCTATGGCAAGTCTCACGCTGGCCACCCTACATGCTAGGGTCTTGCCCTTTCAGACGTCTTTCATGCAAAACTCAAAGGACGTTTAAAAGGAACAGTATTTCAGTTCCTCAAGGATGCCAGCACCCCCCCTTCTGATGTGGCGTCAATGGGAGAGTGCAGAATTCCTCCAGGAAGGAAGGGCGAGAGCAATGGAAGCATGCTGAGAAGATGTGTCGGGAAAACAGGGCTTCTCATTGTAGTATCTTTATTTAATAAAGACTCCTATTATTTTTGTAGCAACGGTTTTCTTCTAACTTATACTCATATCAGAAGTTTTATTAGACAGATATATTTTTTCTGCCTCTACTGAGATAATAAAAAAGAGGCCTAAGCAAATGGAAGAACACATGGTGCTCATGGATAGGAAGATCTAACGTGAAAATGTCAACAACACTGGTCTGTCAGTTTGTCACACTGTGGTGGCTGATGTCTTGCTGTGATGCCGGGAGCTGTGCCAGCAGTGTTCCCAGTGCCAACAGAGTCACCCACAGAAGATGGGTTTCAGCAGGCAGTCTACCTCTGCGGAGTTAGCCTCTGAAAGCCTGACAAATCTTGGTGTGAGGTTGTCTGATTGTGCCAGGAGAGGAGCCCCTCTGGTCAGAAGACGCTCAGAGGAAGTCTAGGAAGAGCTGCCTCCTCAAAGGGGGGCCGGCCTATACCAAGGCTCTGGGGACCTTCATTTGCTAACAGAGCGTGCCTCAAAATAACAACAGCAAATAACGACACATAATCAGAACATGGGGTGTACAAAATATGAACCCAGGGAAACTGGAAGCTGTCAAAAATGAAATGGAAGAGAGGGAGACCCTCTAGGAGTCACCCAATCTGGTGTCAATTTGAGGATGAAGAGCATGGGAGTGGAGTCTAGCCTGTCAATCTGGAGATAGCCAATGAGACCTCTGTGCAGGCATGGCCTTCTCCTCTGAGAATTCTGGGAAATCTGGTAATTCCTTCTTGGAAGCAAGCGACACTCACTCTCTTGGAGACCCTCTACTGAGAAGCCTGGCTCCCTGCAAGACATTGCAGCTGATGAGACACTCGTGTTCGGACAAGCCACCCGGATCAACCAGACCTCTGAAGTTTGAGAAGTCGCAGAGAGACCCCAGGCCAGCACTGAGATGCTGACAACGCCACTGGATCCAAAGACTTTCTACCCACTGGCTTGTGATCGTCCTGCATTTGGCTTCATTGCATGTGTTTCATGAGTCTGAAGAGGACTTCATAGATTGGTATCAGACATATGGGCTAATATCAGACTTATGGCCTCGCACCGGCCTGGGACGTTTTCTTAATGTACAATTACCCTTTATATAGAACCCTTTCTTATTCACAAATGAG
The DNA here is from genome assembly GCA_004026705.1 of Nesogale talazaci. NCBI lineage: Eukaryota > Metazoa > Chordata > Mammalia > Afrosoricida > Tenrecidae > Nesogale > Nesogale talazaci. The sequence goes on from PVJH01047223.1 coordinate 8,271, forward strand.
TGTCTATGGGTTTCTTTCTCTAGTCTGCCCAGACTAACACAGAGCCCGAGGCCAGAGGACTTGGGGGACCGGAGTGCGGAGGGAGATGGGTGTGGATCCCAGCAACTCTGATGGGCAGGCACTATGGCAGCAGCCAGGCAGTCCAGCTTTGAGAAAGCTGCCAGGGTGCCATGGTTATGGCATGTGGTAAGCACCCTCCCCAACCGGAAGGCCAGCTGGGCACCAGGGGGGAAAGAGGAGCCCAAGAGAAGACCGCCAAGGTTGTCGTTGAAACCTGCACCTGCAAAAGAGAAGGGAAAGCACAAGAGGCAGTCGCAAAGGCTGCATCTTCAGACAAGGACGGGTGAGCAAAAAGGGGAAGGGGAGCAAAGGGAAAACGGGTTGAAGGGGCTCCCCAAGAAACCAACGAAGACTCACCTGCCGAAAAAGGAGCAATGAAACCCGAGGAGGGTCTAGCCGCGGATGAAGCAGGAGACGATGACATCGAGTCTGATCCGTGCTGATCTGTCTTTTCAGTGGGCCCTGGTCTCTCCCTTCTTGTACAACAGTATTTTTATCAACTGTTTTGTAAATGCAAGTTTTTTAGTAGTGCTAGGAGCATATTTTAGAAGGAGAAAAATCCCACTTCATCCCATCTTTTAAAGTGCAAATCCTTTTTTTAAGATGTGAAGTCATTTACTGGTTGTTTATATTTTTGGTACAACCAGAAGATAGAGGAATGTTGAGTTGAGAGGAGATTTGAATGTCTTGGGTCTCAATATAACATTCCATGGGATGGGAGGGGGTAGTTTTTGTATCCTTAACACAACCTACTTAATGGCAATTTGGAATCACTCTCATGCATTTGTATGACTTGGACATTTAAAATGTCGTTTTCAGGTTTTTGTTGTTTTTAATCATTTTAATCATTTAATCATTTTAATCATTTTATTGGGGGCTTGTACAACTCATCACAAGCCATCCATCCATTGTGTCAAGTACATCTGTACATTTGTTGCCCTCATCATTCTTAAAACATTTTCTTTCTACTACAGTCCCTGATATCAGCTCCTCATTTTTCCTTCCTCCCCACTCCCCAGTGAGCCCTTGATAATGATAATTTATACATTATTATTATTATTTTGTCATGTTTACACTACCTGACATATCCCTTCACCCACTTTTCTATTGTCCATCCACCAGGGAGGGAGCTAAGTTGTTTAAAAAAACAGAATTGTGGGGCTGAGCCCCGGTGGTGTAGTGGTTGTGCGCGGGACTGCGGCCCACTGGGACAGAGGTTCAATTCCAGCAGTGGGGCTGGGCCTCCTACTCCCACCACCAGAGAGCAGTGATGCCCCCCCCCAAAAAAAACAACAACAGAATTGTGTCAGAAACATATTCTGTCACCCTGGCTTTCTCATCAGAACTGTGTGTATTTTGTGACACCTTTGGCCACGGTCGTCCAGTTTTCCTGATAACTTGGGTATGTGCTGGGAAGGATTGAACATTTGAGAGTGTGGTGTGTGTGACATTAAACTGTGAATTAGTGGGACTTAAGATGTAACAGCTTTTCAACATTTGGAGATAAAGTAGTTGATAGCCTCTTTTTAAAAATTGCCTCCAAATTTAAAGCTGGAAGGTCACGGGAATTTAGAAACAAATGGTATCCACATGCCCTTTTAAGACTTTGTGAGGTGCGTTAAGGAAAAATGAGGCGCTGATACCAAGGACTCAAGTAGAAAGAAAATGTTTAGAGAATGATGATGAAAAATAAATATACAGATGTGCTTCACACGGTGAATGAATTGTGATGAGTTGTACAAGCCCCCAACAAAATGATTTATTAAAAAAAAAAAGAATTGTGTACAAATCGTTCATCATGTCTCTGTGCTCGTCTCAAAATAGCCAACAAAAGGCCAGTTACCAAAGAGCAAACGAAATGGACTGCATAGAGACCAGAGTCTCGGGTGCCCGCAAGCTGAGACGGATGGGTACCAGCCATTTTTAATCACAGACTCGTGTGGTTTACTGTGCTGGGGATGACAAATTGTGTCACCTTCATCATCAAAAAGAACATATCAAGTGGTGGAGTGCGGGACTGCGGCCCGCGGGCTTGGCAATTCAAATCCAGCGGCGGCTCTCAGGAGCAGCACCGGGGAGCTCCCCCAACCACCAGAGGGCAGTGATGCCAAAAAAAATCCAAAAACGGGCTGAGCCCCGGTGGCGTAGTGGTTGTGCGCGGGACTGCGGCCCACTGGGTTGGAGGTTCAATTCCAGCTCCCAGGAGCAAAGGCTGGGCCTCCTACTCCCACCACCTGAGGGCAGTGATGCCTAAAAATATAAATAAATAAATAAATAAAAATTTAAAAATCCAAAAACAAACAAACAAAAAAGAACATATCAAGATATACAATGCTGTCTATGACAAGAACATTTTTATAAGCTTACAAGAAAGGCTTGCTAATATGAATATGATTCAAATTTGCATGCCAACCGTTAAAGCCCATGATGAAGAATTTGAAAACTTCTGCCAGCTTATTTAGTCTGAAATTAATCAAACATGCAATCAAGAGGCTGGGTAATTATTGATGATTGGAATGTAAAAGCTGGGGACAAAGGGGAAGAACTAACTGGGGGAAAGTTGGAAATGCAGAAACAACGTTAGAGATCTATTTCTGCACAAGACCAATGCCTTATTCCTCGCAAAGATCCTCTCTAACAGCATAGGTGGTAACTGCATGTGCATCTTGCCAGATGGAATGCACAGCAACTGAATTGACTCTATCTGTGGAACAGGAGCCCTGGGGGCTTAGGGGTTACACGCTGTGGTGCTAACCACAAGGTTGGCAGTTCGAAAACGCCAGCTGCTCAGCCAGAGAAAGGCAAGGCTTTCTACTCCTGTACAGAGTGCCAGTCTCAGAAACGCACAGGGGCAGTGCCACCCTGTCCTAGAGGCTCACTGTAAGTGGGCATCGACTTGACGGCAGTGAGTTTTGAGTGGCATCGTGGAAAGAGACGATGGAGAAACTCACTATCATAAGCTAAAACATGCTCTTCGATAAATTCTGGTTAAAGCTGAAGAAAATTAAAACAAGTCATGAGATTAAAATATGATTTCGTCTGGATTACACCTAAAAGGAGCCCTGGTGGTTACAATGTTGGGCTGC
>PVJH01047224.1:0-11408 GCA_004026705.1 Nesogale talazaci
GACTGGAAAAGTTGCCAGCTTATATTGTCAGGCCTCTGTGGCTACAGTCCAACATGGCTGCCTTCTGTGCTGCTCTTTGATAAGCAGCACACTGTAGGGATTGAGAAAGAGGAAGCAGTTGCTTGGGTACCTTGAGTGGAATGCTTGGAGGTGGAGGAGGGTTCCCATGGATGTGGTTATTTGCAAGTTTATTCACATACTTCTTTCGTTGTTGTTCTGTTGCTTTTTTTTATTTTTCTATACCTTTCTCACACCATCTGATGTCCTCACCTGTCCTGACACAACCAAAGTACCCTCCCATTTCCAACTGTTACATCAAACTGTCTCTGATACAATAAAAAAAAAAAAACAAGAGAGTGGCATAAACAAGTGACCAATATACAGAGACAAAATACTTTTCTGAGGAAAAAAGCATTGGAATCCTCTAAAAAGAAATTTGGAAAAGTAATTCTCAAGTCCTTTTAATACAGGGGGTGGGGGAGAAGCAATGAGGGGAAATACAACAGAAAAACATAAAGGAAAATATTACAACAGGAATCTGACAAGAGAAATGAAAATTTAGAAACCAGGCAGAAACTCCAAATAGATAGTAGAATGGTTTGAAAAAGCAAGCTAGTATAATTAAGGTGAATTAATGAGTTAAATGGCAGTTTTTGAAACCCATTCACAAAAACTAATTAATGAAAAAAGAAAAATCTAAGAATTATGTGGTACTTTATCAAGAGCGATAACTTGCAACCCATTGGGAGAAACAGAAAAATTCACAGATAAATTATTCCAAGAACTCCCAGGAGAAAATTTCCCTATGACCATCAAAAAGGAGACAATAACAATTTAAGAAGCCTTAAAAACCCCAAACAGGATAGATTTCAAATGAAAATAATTATGGTGTAATCAAACTCTCCAATGTCAAAGACCAGAAAAGAATCCTGAAAGTATTCCCACTGCAAATGGGAACCAGACAAGGATGTTCTTTATCACCACTATTATTCACTATTACTGTGCTAGAAATCTTAACTAGAGCATTAGACCAAAAAATGGAATCAATGATACCTAATGGGCAAAGAGTAAGTAAAACTATATTTGCACCTTATGTGGATCTATGCATGGAAAATGGCATAGCTTCAACAAGAAAAACTTGGAAGTAAATGAAAGATTTGCAGTATGACAGGACAAAACATATAAAAATAAATTTAATTCCTGTATATACTAATGAACTCTTAAAAGGAAAGCAAGAAAACATACTGTTTACAATACTCAGCCAAAAGGTAAAATAGCTAGGAATATACTTAACCAGAAACACAAAAGACTTATACAAAAAAATACTGTAAAATATGACTAAAAGAGACCTACATAAATGGAAAAATGTTCCACGTTCATGGATAGAAAGACTTAACATTTGAAAATATCAGTACTACTCTAAGTCATATATAAATATAATGTAACTCTGATTCAGATTCTAGCATCATTCTTTAAAGAGATGGAAATATTAATCACTAACTTCATATGGAAAGAGACCCAAGATAAAGCATTACTGAAGATGAAGAAAAAAGTAGAAGTTCTCTCACTTTCTGATCTCAAAACCTACTTCCCAGTCATGGTAGTCAAAGAAGCTTGGTACTGGTCCAACACTAGATATATAGTCCAATAGAACAAGTTAGAGAATCTAAAATAAATCTCTTCCCTTACATATGACTGAATTTTAATAAAGGACTGAAACACATTAAATGGGGAAGAGATATGAAGTCTTTTCAACAAATGGTTCTGACAAAATTGAATTTCCATTTTCAGAAGAATGAAACAAGACCCATACCACATTCCCCATGTAAAACAAAACACAAAAACCACAACTCATGATGGATTAGACATAACTGTATCCCTCCAAATTCCTTGCCTCTCAAACTTGAGAGGCTTAAAAAAAAAAAAAAGGAAAGTGAAACCAAAAGGGACTTGGAGTCGTGACAAACAAGTTTACTTCAAACAATAGCACACACAAAAGACATAACTATAAAGCTTATATATATATAAAGATCATTAATTAAAATATAATTACAAACCCAAGGACTCTAACACATGGCATAAACACAGTATCAACAAAAAGAATCACACAGCAGAAGACAAAATAGATGCTGAGACGCTAAAAACAACACTTATATGTATCACAAGACTTCATGAAAAAATAATAATAAGAGCACCTACAGACTTGGCAAAAATTAGCAATGATATATCAAACAAGGGACTAATCTCTAAAACCTATAGAAAACTGTAACACCTCAACAAGTGAAAGACAACCCAATCAAAAGTGAGCAGAATTTCCTAACACAAGAACACTTTGTTCTAATAATGTGGCCCTGGGCAATGCCCACCACACTTAAATACTTACTGAAGACAAACAGGGTACATAAACAAATGTAGTGAAGAATGCTGACAGTGCCCTGCGATGAAAAGTTATAGCATCTGGGGTCTTAAAAGCTTGAAGCTAAATAAGCAGCCATCTAGCAGGGAAGCAGCAAAGCCCACTTAGAAGAAACACACCAGGCTGTGTGGTCATTAGGTGTCAATGGGATCAGGTAACAGGCATCAGAAGTGCAAAGATAAACAACCTCACAAAGGTGATACAGAGGATCAAGCTGGAGATCCAGAGCCAGTCCATCAATAATTGGAAGTTCCCATGCAGAGGGAACTGCATGGAGGAGAAAAAGCAACCAGGGGGCACTTAGGCATCAAGGAAACATGCAACAATCTTCTAGTTCTTTAACCCTTCCTGCCCCCACTATTATGATCTCAGTTCTACCTCTAAAATCCTGCTAGACCAGTGTACATATAGTGGCACAGATGAGAGCTTTCAATATACAGAATTCAAGGAAGACCAACCCCCTTCAAATCCGTAATGGAAGTAATGATTCCAAGAGAATAGGAGAAGGGAAGGGAGAAGAAAGGAAACAAACTCACAGACACCATGCATATGGATATAAAGGTAAGATTTATATATAAGAGGAATGAGACATTAAGAAAGCATCCCAACTCAGTCCAGTTCAAAGTCATTTTATAAGTAGTTCACATGCTGAAAAAGTGTGAGCGCCCCTGCTCTAGACACTAATATCCCTTGATGTATCATTTAAGGTTTTTCAAATGCAGACAATGTAAAGTCTAACAAAGGTGGCATCAGCAGTGATAACATTTTATTATCTCTTGTCTTGAGTAATCCAGTAATCCTCGGCTGATTCAACATTTTAGTGACATCCTTATGGATCTGGACATTCTGTTCTACCAACCTCAGGAGGTTGACCTTTGTCCTCAAGCTTGCACCTAAGATATATCTGAGTCAACTCTGTACATCACAATCACAACAGACAAGATGAGAAAAATAAATGCTTTGTTTTAATTACTTCCCAAGAAAAAGAGGATGACTTCCCTAGAGTTCCCTAGCAACTCTTGTTTCATAAACCAGTTGATGCCAAAAATCAGTCACTACACATTGAGTCCTGCAATTGTCATAAACTTTGAAAACAGGGCTGAGCCCTGGTGGCGTAAGTGGTTGAGTGTGGGACTGCAGCCTGCGGGCTTGGCGGTTCAAATCCAGCAACGGCTCTCAGAAGCAGCACTGGGTAGTGCCCATGACCACCTGAGGCAGTGATGCCAAAAAAAAAAAAAACTTTGAAAACAGCCCCTTCAAACTGGAGAGGGGTAGTGTCCTCAGAAGCACATGGCTGCTAATAGTTGAATAATAAGGGTTTTTGATCAGTAAGGGGGAGAATGGCATTTAAACTTATGGCCGAAAATCAATTCTGACTCACAGTGCCCCCATAGGAGAGAGTAGAACTTCCTCTGTTTCTGAGACTATACCTCTTTACAGGAGTAGAAAGCCTTCTTTTTCTCCTGAGGAATGGCACATAGTAACTTTGCAGTTAGCAGCCCAGCAAATAACAATATGTCATCAGTGCTCCCAGTATTATTTTCTGCTTTACTCATATTTTCTGATTAAAATGTCTACACTCCCTATGCCTCTTCAGATGCTTGAATTATCACTTAAAAAATTCATCTTTATTGACCTAGCTTTCAAGCTGTTCTCTAACACACTTTTCTTGGACTATATGCATTTGAGGAAGTACCCTCTAAAACAGAAAAAAAAAAACCCTCACTGGATGGAACTTTCATAGTACATATTTCCCCCACAAGATGAGCATCCAGCAACCCACACTGAGTTAGTGCACCCAGTGGTGTCACCTGGGAAGCTTCTCTATCACATGAATTTTCTCATAAAAGCCGTTTCACTTGAACCTCCTTTTTTGTGATGGATGATTTAAGAAAGCAATATGCAGCTGTGAAATTCTGTTTCCTGCTCAGGAAAAATGCCACAGAAACTTGTGATGCTGAACCCAGTTACAAAGACAACACATGGAAAAAATCCCAAGTGTCCGAGTGGTTTTCTCATTTCAAAAAAGGTGAAATGTCAATTGATGAGAAACCACTTTCTGGACGTCATCAACTTCCTGAATAGAGAAAATGTCCATCTGTAGTGCATTTGGAGTTCATTCCACCAGATCAGACTGTTGATTGCTATAACAGCATGTGACAAAAAAGGTCTAATTTGTGGCAGACAAGGGACTGCTTTTGCCACCACAACCGGCACCTGCTCACACAGCCATCTCAGTGCCCTAACTAAAAACAGCCTCCTTCTCTAGCTCCCACACACCTGACTCACCTGATTTCACTCCATACAATTTCTTTTTGTTTCTTTGAATTAAAAGGAACATGAAAAAACAGTGATGTAAAAAAGATGGGGGGGGGGAGATCAGAAGAAGGAGATGCTCTCAGCCATCCAAACAAGTTTGAAAAATGTTTCCAAAAATGGAATCACAAATTTGACAAATGTATTAAATGTAGTGGAGAGTACTTTGAAGGTGATAAGATTGTTTTGTAAAAAAAAATTAAATACATAACTCTGAAAAAAAAATTCATCTACGAGGGGTGTTTTGGGGGTATGCCCTCGTAGACTATGCCCTCTCTGCTTCAATGCTCACAGAAGGCACTTGTACATCCTTCCATCTCAGTATCTATTTGATCACCATTATCTACAATCTTGAGTGGACAGGAGCTCCCTGATGGCAGGACTGAGTATGATATGCTTTTATATTTCTAATACAAGGACCCTACTTGGCTTCTTGTAGCTACTAAATTAACAGTTGTTTTAAAGATGAAAGCAATTTTAAACTCCTGTACCACTCACAATCTACTTCAACTGCACTCTGATTAATTATGTTTTGTTTTGTTTTGTTTTTGGCATCACTGCTCTCCGGTGGTGGGAGTAGGAGGCCCAGCCCCACTGCTGGAATTGAACCTCCATCACAGTGGGCCGCAGTCCCGCACACAACCACTACGCCACCGGGGCTCAGCCCGATTAATTATGTTTTTAAAAGCTGTGCACTGTGAAATTCCAGCTACTAAGTTGCATACTTGCATTGGCCTAAGATTTTTCTATCTCAGTAAGTTCAGACCGTCTCCTTGATTTGGGTGCTTTTAGTAAGCTTCTGGAGCAGGAAAAAAAATCATCCCTTTATTATGTTTGCACCCCAAAATTACCTCTTCCTCCATCCCCACCACAACAAGCAGGAACTTAACATGTCCTGTCTAGAAGTTAGTCTCTCTTTCACATCAGAGGTTATGACTTGTTCATATCCACTACACAAAGCACTGCATTATTCCTTAGCCACACTCCGATGAACATTTAATAAACATTTTTATGTTGGTAATGACGTGTACTTAAGTATATAAAAACCATTAAAATCAAAATGACCAGAGTTTAGAAATTGTCTTGCTAATGGGTTTTGTTTATTGAGAACTCAGACAATGTCATCTTCTCATTGGAGACACTTTCCTCAAGTGACTAGTTGTCCTGGGCCAAGAAGGAAAGAAAGAACACAAAAGCTAAAGAATGTCTTCAAAACTTCGCATTCAGCAGCGCCATATATCTTGAATCTCAACGTTGTGAGCAGAAGCAAACTGCCCTCTTTTGCCACAAAATGCAAACTGAGAAAAAGAGTACTAGAGAAGCTGGCATCCCATTCTTTTCTAAGTAGCAGGCATTCTCTGTCATGGCACTCAAGTCCACCTCCCTGCTGGGTTGACAACAATGAGGAAAACAAGATTCAAAGTAAAGTTGGGAGATAGGCGTGTGCTTAGTATATCGAGTTAATAACAGACAAAAATTTATATATCACAAAATAGGCAGAAAAGGAAGTCACCAACAGATAAACTTTGCCTTGCTTCTGTCTCCAGGAATAGCAATTAGGCAGACTATAAATGTCATCTCAAATCACTTCCCACCCCAGTGAAGAGCTCAATCTGCTTATTGGATAACACCAATTTCCATGTGCCCACACCTCTGCTTTCCATTCCCCTGTTACATTTGCTGGATTACTCAACCATCTCCCGCTTACCACCTATCCAATTCCTGTGTTGAGCCAATCACATTCCTATAGAAAGATCATTATAAAATATTTTTAACATCATGTCATTCTCTTCCACCCCCAAAATTCAATAATTCCTTCTCATTTATGAAATTGGGTACAAACTCTTATTATGGAACACTCTGACCTGCCCCTAAATCACTTTCCTAAACTCATCTCACATGTTACTCTCTGACACATCTGGTCAAGCCAGACTACTTAATGTCATTCTAAGCCTCTGTACTGCCAGTTTTCATGATGTCCCATTCACCTAGACTATAATTTTTTTTTTACCTATGTCAATCTCTTAATCTCCTAAGATTCCATTCAACACTCACTTGTTCTTCTGATTCAAATAAACCCTATTAATTTAGTGAAATAGGTTTGTGTTATTCCGGGGTAGACTAGAGAAACAAACTCATAGACACACATATGGATATAAGGGGATGGTTTATATAAAAAAGTAATGGAACATTGAGAAAGCATTCCAACCCAGTCCAGTTCAAAGTCATAAGTCCGATATTAGCCCATATGTCCGATACCAGTCTATAATGTCTCCTTCCGACCCACGAAGTCACAGGCCAGTGGGTGCAGAGTCCAGGCACTGGCAGGGGTCCCCTCATGGCTCCTCATTTCCAGGACTCAGGGTCCATCAACAGCATCCAGTGGTGGTAGAAGCAACTCAGCGTTGGCAGGCATCTCCACGTGGCTTCTCCAGCTTCAGAGGTCTGGTTCCATCAGGGCAAGGTCATGGCTTCTCCTCCGGCTCCTGCAGCAACTCCAACACTGCCATCTTGTCTGTAATTCATCATCTCTGAGACTAACTTCCAACAACTGGGGGGATAGCTTCTCATCTCCATGAGGGAAATATCGCAAGATTTCCCAGAAGTCTCAGGAGAAAGCCATGCCCACATGGAAGGCTCATTGGCCACTCAATGCCTATCTCCAGATTAACAGGCTAGACTCCACCCCTACAGCTTGGTGATGAAATTAACATAAGCACATGACCACCACAGGTTGAATGTTTCTTATGCCTCTACAATCACTAATTCTGTTCTTATACGTCAGAATCTAGAGATTTAATTTGGGGGGTGAGGATTGCATCATATTTTATTTTATTGAGGATTGAATTTTAATAAGCACCCTATTTTACCAAATAACATTAAGGTTTTATGTGTAGCAATTTCCTCTCCAGTTAATACAGAAAACTGAAATGCAATAATATATTGTCTTGCAAAATATTTTCAGTACATCATAAAATTTCATCTTCAGAACAATCCCATGAGGTTAATACTATAGTGCCTCTATTTTAATAAAATCGGAAAATTGAGACTCATTTTTAAAATAAGAATAGATTAAAACTTAATTTTGTTTTGCTCATCTTCATCAAGTCTTCTTGAGAAAATGAGAAAATAAGAAAATGCTAGAGTGTTACAAAACCAGCATGAGGAAGCACAGATATAATAGATGAGAGTGTGAGGTACCAACTCCCACAATCGAATGGGTCCAAGGGGCAGTTGTGTATTTGAGGGGTAAAATTAAAGAGACATCATCCAAGATAAGGCATGCCTGTGCTCACCTCTGGTAACAACCATGATTTCAGGACCCAGGTCCACGCAGAGAGAGAGAGAATATATTTCTAGCCAAAGCTTATATACACTCGGGGGCTGTGCAAGCCCTCCTAATTACAGATAACCACATGCATAACTAAGTGGACTGTCCCTAGTCCTTAAGGTCCCTGAGTATATTGGAGGAGTAAAGAAACACCAGTGCCTGGAGCAGGTAAGGGGGGCGATGGTCCTCAGATCCTAGAGGACAATAGCACACGTCTGCTTCTATAGTTGAGCTGCTGGCTACATAGCAATCAGCTTGTAAGGAATGATGTTACGGTAGCATTATTATGGGAGGACATAGTGGATACTAATACGAAGTATAAGAAAGTGATTGAGTGGGCGGGACTGCAGCCCACAGAGTTAATGGTTCAAATCCAGCAGCAACTCTCCAAGAGCAAGGCTGGGCTTCCTGCTCCCACCAGGACAGTGATGCCACACACACAAAAAAAAAGAAAGTGATTGAGAATCCCCTCCAACTCACAAAGATAAAGGCCTCCCTCCACCCCAGAAACCCTGCCTGCCAGCCTTCTTCATCTATGAGATAAAAAATTCATCCATACACACTCTCTTTGCTCCCTACAAATAAAAAAGTACAGTTTATACATACGCGGGTTTATTCCAAACAAAATATGTTGAAACATATTTCTGCAATCAGTGGATGGCTGCCGACAAGTTCTCTCAGTAACACACTTGTCTTAATCTCATTCTGGTGCCTTTGAAGGAAGGATACTTTTTTTTTTTTTTTGTGGGCATCACTGCTCTCTGGTGGTGGGAGTAGGAGGCCCAGCCCCACTGCTGGAATTGAACCTCCGTCCCAGTGGGCTGCAGTCCCGCGCACAAGCACGATGCCACCGGGGCTCAGCCCGGAAGGATACTTTTTGTGCGAGGAAAAAAAAATATTTAGACATCAAGACTGCAATAAAGTTTTTAATAAAACTCAAGTGGACATCTTACCAAGTCATTAAAGATTTGTTATGAGTGTTTAGGATTATTTTTTAAGCTTTTTATTGGGGGCGCATACAACTCATATCACAATCCCTGCATCCATCCATTGTATGGCAAGCACATTTGTACATTTGCTGCCCTCGTCATTCGTAAAACATTTGCTTTCTCTTTAAGCCCTTGGCATCAGTTCATTTCCCCTCCTCTCCTCACACCCCTCCCTCATGAATCCTTGATAATTTATAAATTATTGTTACTTTGTCATATTTCACACTGTCTGATGTTTCCCTTCACCCACTTCCCCATTGTTCATACCCCAGCGAAGCAGTTATATGTAGATCCTTATAATCCGTTCCCCCTTATTTTTAGGACTATTGAGCCACATAGAACAACAGGTTTTGAATGAATCATGTATTTTTTTCCAGCAATTTTATTTGAAATTAATTTACATATAATTTAAGTAGTCAATCATATCACGGAGAATTGTACAATCACCCCCTCATCAATTGTAGAACATTCCCCCTCCCCCAGGTCAAATCACCTTTAAAATGATTCATGCAACCACAATTCATTCTAGTAATCCTTCCCCACCTCCCATCTTCATTAGTTACTCCCAAAATTCGCCTTCCTTCCCTCTTTTCCACCTCCACCCTTATAGTCTCTATATCCCCTTGTATCCCTTGTTATTATTATGCCTCCACTCCGCTTATGCTTCACAGCTGGGAGACCCAATAGAAAACAAAATCACACTAATGTGGTAAGCATAAAAATATAATAGTATACAGATAAAAATGGGTAAGAGGGAAAAGACCCCAACAGTAATCAAAAAGCCAGGAAAGAAATTTCTATCACAGAACTAGTAAGAGATACTTGCACCCAGAACAAATTCAGGCCATGTCGATTGGGTAGTCAGTTGGCCAAGTGTTGAGTTCGATCTAGTATAATCCAAAGTACAGTGGTCTCTGCTTGATGGCAAGGCTGATGAAGACTTGCCTGTGGCTAGAGCGGATCTGCCAGTGGCTCAGTCTGACCAGACTCTGCAGATGGGTTTTGGGTTCCCACTGTCTCCCCATACCCCTCCACAAATTAGGTGTTCACAATCTTTGATGCTTTTCCCCTCACCATACTCAGGATTTGTATTCGTCATCTTTGGATCACACAAACTGATGTGCTTATTCCATGTTCACTTAGCTGACTCCTCATTTAGATGACTGCTTGTGTGAATACAAGTCTGTAAGGGCCCAGACACTATTCTGATTGATAGCTGGGCACCATCTGGTCTCTTCACCACACTTTGCTGTAGCACACTTATCTGTAGTGATCATTTCATGAAGGTACCTATCAAGCAGGCCGTGATGTAAGAACTACCAGTAATTGTTCTTAAATAGAAGATAGGATTTAGTGCAAGTCCCAAATCCATTTCACGATCTACTAATATACCTTTTTTTAGTTTTCTTTTTTAATTTTAATTTGATGTAATTTGGAAGCCAATACATATGTAATATCCTTCCATAATTCAATGATGTCTAACATAATTGTGTAGTTTCTTCCTTTATCATACATGTTTTCCAAAGCATACTTTTCCTTCCAGGACTTTTTTTTTCTTGTGGCATCACTGCCCTGGTGGAAGTAGGAAGCCCAGCCTTGCCTCTTGAGAGCTGCTGCTGGATTTGAACCATCAGCCATGTGGGCCGCAGTCCTGCCCACAACCACTACACCACCAGAGCTTAGCCCCCTTCCAGGATTTCTTGACATCATCTCCATCTTATCTATCCCACCTCTCTTTATTTCCCTTCCCCCAAACCCCTGTTAGTTTCTTTCCCTGTAAGCTCAACATCCCTGGGTTTTATTTACCAAACAAAAAGGCAACAAATAACACAGTTTTAAGAGGGTGATCCCCATTGACAACACACCTCTAAGATACATCATAATATAAACAAGCATAAACAGAATATAACAGAATGGCTATCACAGGATTGCCTGGATAATATGTACCATAATACAGCATAGAGGCTCTTGATGTACTAAACCTTGTTTGTTCGCCAACCAGCAGAACCCTTCAGAAACCGTGTGTTTGCCAGCTTAAGTCCTCAGTTTACAAATGTGTCTGAAGTAGAGTCTAGTTCACCCAGTGAAATTCCCAGTTGGAGGTTTCACCAATGCAGCCGCTGGAACATGCCATGCACCCCTAAGATCCAAGCTTCGGTGTCCATTGTCCTAGGTTCCCAGGATACCCCCGGATGCCTTAGGTCAATTTTGCTCTCCCACTGCATGCTACTAAAGACCCTCCCTGCCTAATGATCCCCAAAGTATCCCCACGCTGTCTTTCCCCTCCTGGTGAGCCCTCCCCTTCCTCCCAATAGACATGCACAAACAACAAGCCTCATCTCTCTGACTGGGCTGC
>PVJH01047225.1:0-11423 GCA_004026705.1 Nesogale talazaci
GCAGCCGCCGCCACAGCTGCAGCCCCGGGGCCACCCGCCTGCCCGGCCAGGGATGCTCAAAGCCGGCGCGTCCCTGGCTCCACAGAGACCCTAGGAGGGGGCGGGGTCCGCGTCACTTCCGGCGCCTTCGGCACGCACTTCCGGGAGTCCTCTGGCGTGCGCCCAGCGTGGCGGCCATGTTGGGTTGGGCGACGCCGAGGATACACGCGGGAGGCGCCGCCTGGCGGGAATGCCGAGCGGCCCGCCCAGGCCCCGCCCCCGGCCCAGGCCCCGCCCCAGTCTTGGCTGGCTCCGCCCCCGGGCTGTTCCAAAGCCACTTGCCCAGGACAAAGTGCTGCAGCAGCCACAGACCTCCTGCCCCCTGCGCCCGCGCACCCGCCATCCGACTTGTTCTTTGTTGTCTGCCCTGCCGATCTGCTAAACTTAAAAGTCAGTGGTGGGAATCCCCCCGCTGCTGAATGGGAGAATGATGGGCTGTCTCTTTTTTTGTTTGTTTTTTTTGGGGGGGCATCGCTGCTCTCCGGTGGTGGGAGGAGGAGGCCCAGCCCCACTGCTGGAATTGAACCTCCGTCCCAGTGGGCCGCAGTCCCGCGCACCACCACGACGCCACCGGGGCTCAGCCCCGGGGAATCTGTTTAAACAGTTACTATTCACACAACTCAGAGCAGCACACTAGCACAGAGTAGAACTGCCTCTGTGGCTTTCCTAGTCTCTAGTCTCACTTTTCTCCCGAGGACGGGCTGCTGGTTTCCAACTGGTGGCCTTCCAGTTAATAGTCCAACATGATTCAGAATGCACTGCATGACAACGAGTTGAGTGGGGGGCGGGGGGGAGTTTGTCTTCCTCTGGAGACAGGAAGAACGGAGCTGAACCCCTGTCTGACTGCAGGGTACCCCCAAGCAAGGCCCCTATCATCACCAGCCTCATTCTCTTCCCACCCCGTAGGGTTCAATCCAAGGGTAGACCTGGTATGCATGATGACCACGTGCGATGGCAGGGGTAAGTATCACCGCCTGCAGAGACCACCACCAGTGTATGATATGAGAAGACTCTAGAAAGGGGGAAAAAAGACCAAGGGCTATCAGGGGCGAAGGAGAAAGAATTCTTTCTCAGGGGGCATTGACTTTATGTTAGTGGTGGTGGAATGATTTGGAAACAGGTATCAATAAAGGTTGTGCAATACAGAGACTATAATCCATGGCCCTGAATGCTACATGTAGACCTTGTGGAATCGGAGAGCGTTTCGTTGTGTCTATTTTTGCCACAATTAGAAAACAAGAGTTGCGTGAATAACGAGGAGTCCCAAGGGAGAAGAAAATGTTCTAGAATTGAATGTGGTGATAATTGCACAACTCTTCTTGCTGGGATTGAGTCGTCGAATTGGATGACATGTGGATGAAGTGCTAAGAAGACTGTGTAAAACAAAAACTCGGCTCCAGGGAAAGACTGGAGAGCAGGACGGCAGAAGGCACGTTTAGAACGTCTGTCTCAGGCAGGGACGCGCTCCTGTAGGATGACCGTGGCGGCCGGGGACACGTGGCACGAGCCATTTGCCAGCACCTGCGGGACCCGCTCCTCCCAAGGAAGATGAGCTGCCTGGCTCTGCCTGGGATCCCCACGGGCGGTTCTGCCCCATCCCATAGGGTCCTGGCCAGTCGGCATCTCCTCCAGAGGGGCGTGCGTCTGGGTTGGAGTTTTAATGGAGTCTGTTTGGAACTGATGGGATAGCAGCGTCTTAGTTGATTCCTTCTGCTTCCTCTCGAAGCACCAGCAGGGGAGAATCTGCTGGCATTTAAACTGCTGGTGGCACGGCTTCAAGTATCACAGCAACAGGCAAGCCCTCACAGCGAGACACGCAGACACACATGCACAGGAAGGAACACACACGTCTGTCCACAGGAGCAGAGGGCGCGACTCGGTCCCAGGTGCTTTGGCCATAAGATGCAGAGGGCGCTGTCCCTGGGGAAGGAGATGTTTTGACCCAAACGGGAAGCCCCTCAAGGAGAGGGGACAGACGTGGCTGCAGTGATGGGCTCAGACAGCGCAGGTGTTAGGCTGACACAGGACAGACCGGGTCCTGGTTCCTTCTCCTGGACGTGGGGTCGCTGGACCTGAAAGCCCCTAACGGCATCATAGGACCACCCACCCCATCCAGACGGATCAGGCAAGGCCAATTCCAGCGTGGGACTATCCTGCGGCGTTTTCTAAGCTGTCGATCTTTCCGGAAACAGTGACCTCACCTTTCTCTTCCCACCACTGAGCATCGGATGGATTTGAACTGCCAAGCTCTCTGTTTTCGGCTGAGCGCATCACCACTGTGCCCCCAGGATGCCTTTCAAAGGCACCACAAGAACAACTGGAGCACACACGTTTGACCGGGAGCCAGTGTTTTAACTTAACCCCTGTGCCACCAAGAGGCCACTCTAAAAGTGACAGCCAAGAAAACACTCGGAGAGCAATTCTTTATGCTCTGATCTGCCTCTCCTAGGGCCAGCAGCTGGGCTGAGCAGGGACCCCCAAGCTGGGCCAGTCTCCTGCCTGCTTCTCGGTACCCTTGCGCAGACCAAGAAGCTGAGGCTCAGAGAGGACAAGGGGTTGGTCCTGGCTAACTGGCATGGCACGAAATAAACCTGGTGCTTGGCTGGATCTGTGTGGAGCCCTAACATCTACCTTAACTGCCGCTCTGCCCTGCTTTCCCAGACAGACATTGCCAAGCGCCCTCTCTGCCCCAGACCTTATTTTGGGGGGCAGCAATGTGGAAGGACAGGCTCTACAAGGGCCCAGGCCCTGCCTGCCATCTATTCCCCTCTGCTGCAGGCCACTGGAGGTTCCTGGTTCTAAAGACCCAGGACTTTGAGGGGTGACTAGCTCCCCCATGAGGCAACTCTCACTGCCTTGGGTTACCCTTTCCAATAAGCTAAAACCCTAAGTAGCTGGGATGTCCCTGCCGGGATGGGCCAAGTAACCACCCCCTCAGCCTACAGTGACTCCACTCTAAGGGAACCCCTCAGAACAGGGACAAAGGCAGGGCCTGCTACCATCCTGAGCCCAGAGCTGACGGCTGAGCCAGGCCACTGATGACAACTTGGGGGCTGGAGAGCTGCCATGGCCGTGGGCTCTGTCTTTCAGCGACCCTGGGGTAGCAGTGGTGGGATTTGAAGCCACACACTCAAGGCCTGGAATGCTGAGCTCTATCTGCGTTCCAGACTGGGAGAGCCGGGAGCCCACCAGCACAGGCCTGAGAGAGGGCAGGGGTGCCCATCGAGAGGACCTGCCATTGGCACCGGGAAGTGGTCATGTGATAGGCTGGTGTCTGGGCATCCTTCCCATCCATCACCCTGTCTCTCAGTGATCTCTTCTCCTCTGAGATCAGGGCATCAGTCATCTAGGACCCACCCGACTGCAGCAAGCCAAAGCCACACCATCTTCCCCCGACCCACTGCCACTGGGCAGCTAGTTCTGATCACAGTCTCTCCCCCATGGTAGAACTGCCCGTGGGTCTCCCAAGGATGGGGGGGGGGGACTCTTTCTGGAGGTGCCCTGGCAGGCAGGATGGTAACTGAAAGTCCGTACTTCAAACTCACTGACTTCCCGGCCAAAGAAAGACAAAGCTGTTCGTTTCCAAAGACAGTGACAGCAAGCAGGACATACCTCGCGGTCATCGAGGCACTTCAGGGCGACCCTGTCCGACAGGGTGGAATGAGCTGCCCGTGGGTTTCCGAGAGACCCACCCGGACACTTCGCGGAAGCAAAAAGCCTCGGGAACCCTCACAGGCAGCTCCGGAACCTGGTCGCCAAGAACCAGGCAGCTCTTCAGCAGCGGCTTCTTTGTCTGCTTTGGTTTCAACCCTGCAGTGAGCAGTCCAAGAGGTCACGAGAGAGACAGACAGACATGCCCGTTTCCGTCTTCACAAAGCAGAGGCTGGCATCTGTCTCCTGGAGCAGCTGCTGGGTTGTAACCCCCTGCCTTTCCCCCTCCATGGCCCCAGGACGCCACTGGGTGAAAACAACTCAAGCACTTCTCCCGGGGCCCTGCGGGACAACCGAGGCTCGGTCCCTCCCCAGGACCTGGGACCGTGTATATGCACAGGCGTGACTTCCCGTCCCCGGTTCTTCTGTGACAAGATTGCCCGAGGCCTGCTATTGCCAAGCGCCGTCCCAGTGGAGGACAGAAGACACGTGAGCAAGGGCACACACTGTACAGGGCAGGCAGGAGGGCTGGAGGGCAGGGCTCCCTCCACGAGGCTCCCTGGGTCCCTGAGCCGGTCAGAGTCTGGCAGCTGGCCGGACCTTTCCACCCGGCGTGCCTTCCTTTGGGATCCAGCGGTCAGCATGCCAGTGAACCGTCAGAGCACCCGCTTGACCCTGCCCAAGCTCTTTCTCACTGTGGGCGAAACCACGCCAATGTGAGCCAAACCCACGAACACCGCGAGGGCCTGGCCTGGCCTCCCTCCGTGCTGACCCGCCGCGGGAGTCACTTCAAAACCGTGCTTGGAGACAAAGCGAAACACGTGGTTCTTGGGGAGAGACACAGCAGCTCACACAGGGGCCCGCATCCTCCACTCGGGGCCATCAGTGTGCGGCCAGCCCCGTCCAAATCAAGTCATGCCTGGGCCACTCACCACAAGGCCTGCGGTTCGAAACCACCCATCACCCCGCAGGAGAAAGAGGGAAGAGATCCCCACCAGCCGGCCCGACCCTGTGCTGTACGGTGGCTCTTCCCCACGTCCACTCCACTCGAGGGCAGGGAGGGTTGTTGTCTGTCGCGGTGGCTGAGTTTTTTGGGGGGTCCCTCTCCCACAAACACAAGCTCACTGCCCCCTACAGGCGCCTCTGGCCTCCTGGTTGCCGTTGTCAGTTTGATCCCACAGTGAGACTCCTACAGGGTGCAGAGGAGGTGGAATGGATTTGGTAACCACGGAGGGCTGGCCGGCCTCTGTTTTCACCTAGTGCTGTCCGAGCATGATGCTCCCGGCAGACAGTGGAGGTTCCTGAGGCTAACCTACTGTCCAGCTCCCAGAGACTGCTGGGCGTTATTGGAAACCTCAGGTCTTCAAAATGGTCTCAGGACAAGAGTTCCAGGGATCCGTCCGGCCTCCAGAAAGTCTGGATTCTCCGAGGATTTGGAATTCTCACCAGAGATTGGGATTGATTGTCAGCACCGACTCCTGGCCCGCCCGCCCGCAGGATGGAATGTGGCTCAGCCCGGCACGGTCTTCATGACGGTGGCTTTGCTGAAGGACACTGTTGCGGTCAGGGGCATGTCAAATGTCTTGCAGCCCGGAGGCGGGGGCGGGGTGCTCATCATCCACTATAGCCGCTATGGATTCCGTCCCAAGCCCACATGCTTCTCCAGGGCTGATTTTTGGAAGCAGATGGTCAGGGATGTCTTGCTAGGCCTTCTTCCGTAAGCTCGGCGGAGACCACGCCCATCTTGTTCATTTTCCAGCTTTCACACGTGTGGGACTGGAGACACCAGGGCCACGGTCAGGCACAAGAGAGTCCTCAACGTGACACCCTTGCTTCTCAGCTCTTTAAGCAAAAGAGTTACTCCTCCCAAAAACAAAAACCCACAATCCAAGAGAGAGCGTCTGGGGTCTTAATGGCTTGAAGGTAGACAAGCAGCCATCTAGCACAGGAGCAACAAAGCCCACATGGAAGAAGCACCCCAGCCTGTGGGACCATGAGGTGTCGAAGGGATCGGGTATCAGGCATCAAAGAACTAAAAATCATATCATTGTGAATGAGGGGGAGTGCAGATTGGGGACCCAAAGCCCATGTGTAAGGGACATTCCCTTACCGAAGGGTCGTGGAGAGGAGAGGAACCGGTCAGTGTGGAGTGTAGCATCGACGAAACACACAACTTTCCTCTAGTTCTTAAATGCTTCCTCCCCCACTATCATGATCCCAATTCTACCTTGAAACCTGGGTAGACCCGAGGATGTACCCTGGTACAGACAGCAGCCAGAAACATGGGGAATCCAGGATGGATGGTCCCTTCGGGACTAGTGAGGAGAGTGCTGATCCTGGGAGGGTGGAGGGAAGATAGAGTAGAAAGGGGGGACCGATTATAAGGATCTACATATAACCCCCTCCCTGGGGTACGGACAACAGGAATGGGTGAAGGGAGACATCGGACAGTGTAAGATATGACAAAATAGTAATAATTTATAAATTATCAAGGGTTCAACTGTTGGTTATTCTAACAGAAAAAAATTATCAAGGATTCATGAGGGAGGGGAGAGCAGGGAGGGGGCGGAATGAGAAGCTGATACCAAGGGCTTAAGTAGAAAGCAAATGTTTTGAGAATGATGAGGGTAACAAATGTACACATGTGCTTGACATACAATGGATGGATGGATGGATGGATGGATTGTGATAAGAGTTGTATGAGCCCCCGATAAAATGATTTTTTTTAAAAAACCATGCCAAAAAAACCCCCCCACACAATCCATTTGAAAGCTTTTAAAAAATAAATACAGGGCTGAGCCCCGGTGGCGTAGTGGTTGTGCGCGGGACTGCGGCCCACTGGGTTGGAGGTTCAATTCCAGCTCCCAGGAGCAAAGGCTGGGCCTCCTACTCCCACCACCTGTGGGCAGTGATGCCTAAAATTAAAAAAAAATAATAAATAAATAAATAAATAAATACAGGGGGCTGAGCCCCAGTGGCGTAAGTGGTTGAGTGCGAGACTGCGGCCCGCGGATTTGGCGGTTCAAATCCAGCGGCGGCTCTCGGGAGCGGCACTGGGTAGCGCCCACGACCACCAGAGGCAGTGATTTCCCCCCCCCCCAAAAAAAAAAAAAAGAAATACAGATTGTTAAAACAAACAAGCAAAATAAAATACAGATTATTCTGGATGTCCCATTTTGTTTCTTTGTTTCCAGACGAAGCAAGAGCTGCCACATGATGCCCCACGGTCTCATACCATACCACTAATACTGTCTTAGCTCCACCCCACCCCGTCACCCCTTCTGATCTGGCCCAACCAGCCCTGCACCCTACCCAGGGGGCTCAGCTACCCGTCTTTGGAGCTCGGTCACCAGTCATACTTACGTCAGAGGCCCACAGGGCACACTTCCACCTGGCCAGGTGACTCCCCGTCACCACTCCCTGCCCCAAGCCAATTCAAGCAACTTTCTCCCAGAAAGCTCCCTGGAAGGTCTCCTTCACCCCCTCCCCCACCCCTGGATGCCTCTCTAGAATGTTTTGCTCCTCTGTGCTTTTAAGATATATATTTTTGAAATTTTTAAAAATTTTATTTTATTGGGGACTCTTTCAGCTCTTATCACAATCCATACATATATCCATTTTGTCAAACATATATGTACCTTTTGTGATCATCATCTTTTTCAAAACATTTTCTTTCTGCAGGAACCCCTGATATCAGCTCATTTCCCCTTCCCTCCCTTACTCCTTCAAGTCCCCTTGATGATTGATAAATTCTTTTTATTTTATTTACTTATGGGGGGGGGGCATCACTGCCCTCCGGTGGTTGTGCAAGCTACCCAGTGCTGCTCCTGAGAGCTGCTGCTGGATTTGAACCGCCAAGCCCACGGGCTACAGTCCTGCACTCAACCACTTACATCACCGGGGCTCAGCCCAAATTTTTCTCTTATTAAAAAATCATTTTGGGCTGAGCCCCGGTGGCGTAGTGGTTGTGCACGGGACTGCGGCCCACTGGGATGGAGGTTCGGTTCCAGCAGTGGGACTGGGCCTCCTACTCCCACCGCCGGAGAGCAGTGATGCCCCCCCCCAAAAAATCATTTTATTGGGGGGCTTTGAAGATATTTTTTATGAGAAATAAAGACAATGGTAACTGCTTTCTTTTCCCTTTTTTTTACATGTGTACTTCATCTTTCTTTTTTGTGGTTATGAGGATTTGCTTTGTTGTGGTTTTGTTTATTTCATTCATTGGTCGACCTAGTAAAGAGAACGTTTATTTATTTTTGTTTTGTTTTGTTTGTTTGTTTTTTGGGCATCACTGCTCTCGGTGGTGGGAGTAGGAGGCCCAGCCCCACTGCTGGAATTGAGCCTTCGTCCCAGTGGGCCGCAGTCCCCTGCACAACCACGACGCCACCGGGGCTCAGCCCGAGAAGGTTTATTAAGTCTGACAGGAGACAAGGACAAAATAACTCCAGAGACGTCACAGGATGAGGGAGACGGGAAGCAGGAGCTATCACCTGGGATCCAAGGGTTTGCTGGGCAATGTAGTTTTAAAAAGGTCATGGGAGATCGGAGAAGACTGTCACATCAACAGGGTTGGTGGCAGAGCAAGAAGCATTCTTACTGCTGGGGGGTTGTTAGATAAAGTGACCAGACACCCCGCTTTTGGCGGGACAGTCCCGATTTCAAACAATTTTTCCCGTATCCCTTGGCGTTTTTAAAAAGTCCCGATTTTGGGCAGAGCCACGGTGGCGTAAGTGGTTGAGTGCGGGTCTGCGGCCCGTGGGCTTGGCAGTTCAAATCTCAGCAGCAGCACTGGGTAGTGCCCATGACCACCTGAGGCAGTGATGCCCCCCCGCCCCCCCCCAAAAAAAAGTCCCGATTTTTGAAAAGACTGCACCACAAGCTAGGGAACAGCGGGAGAACGGGAAGGGAATAATCCCCCTCTACCCTCTTCACTCCCCACCCCCCTGTCAACGGTGTCCCTCTTTACCAATGTTAAAATGTGGTCACTTTATTGTTACATCTACTGTTGTCAATTTGAGACTTTGGCGTGAAGGGGTGGAGTTTAGTCCTCAGGCAGGTCACAGCTGGATGGCCTTGTTTGGAGGCATGAAGGAGGTAAATAGCTCGCTGGAGGTGGGACACAGGCTCACATCCTGGAAGACATTGCAACAAGACACACAGAGCTGCACTAGCGTCCTGGAGCGGAAGGAGCCCATGGAGACCCCAGGCCAGCGCTGAGAGGCCTCTATGGCCACTGGATCCACAAGACTTTCCACCCACTGGCCTGTGATCACCCTGCATTCGGCATTATTGACATGTGTTTCATTAGTTAGTCTGAAGAGGGATTTATAGATTGGTATTGGACATATGGGCTAATACAGGAATTATGGACTTGATCCGGACTGGGCTGTTTTCTCAATTTTTAATTCCTCTTTCTAAGAAGCGATAATAAAGTTCTTTCTTATACTCATGAGTGACTGTGAATTTGTTTCTCGAGTCTACCCAGACTAACACGGTGGGACTCCAGAAGCAGGATCTGCCCCTGGGTGGTGGAGGGCGGGGCAGGGTTTGAAATCCCTGTGTAGACGTCTGATGTGAACTCAGGTTTCAGCGGAACCTCAGGGCGGGGTGGGGAGGTAGACCACTGTTGACCGTGAGCAAGCGAACAACACGGTCAGGTTCCTGAAGTCCTGGGCCAGTCCCAGGATGTCTCTGGCGAGTGACCGGATGGCAGGGCCTAGCTTGTCCTCACGAGCGTCAAGTCACTAAGAGACGACTTGCAGGTGTGACATCCACGCCCAACCCCTCTGCTTTTGAACAATGTCCCCAGTTACAAAACCTCCCTGAGACCTCCTTCAGCGAGGGACCTTCAGCCAGCTGCATTTGGAAGGAGGGGGTTTCTTATTCACGAAGTCCAATGCCTCAGGTGACAGGAGGGAGAAAGTCCCATAAGGAAAAACATCAACTCTGTCACTTGTACAAACATCTGATTTATATTTATTTCTTTCTCATTTTATGGGGGTCTCTTCCAGCTCTTATCACCATCCACACGAACTTTCATTGTGTCAAGCACATGTGTTCATATGTTGCCACCATCATTTTCAAAACATTTCCTTCTACTTGAACTCTGGGTGTCAGCTTATTTCCCTCTCCCCCACCCTCCCTTCTTCATGATCCCTTGATAATTTATTAATTTTTTTTGGGGGGCATCACTGCTCTCCGGTGGTGGGAGTAGGAGGCCCAGCCCCACTGCTGGAATTGAACCTCTGTCCCAATGGGTCGCAGTCCCGCGCACAACCACTACGCCACCGGGGCTCAGCCCTATAAATTTTTTTTTCAGGTCTTACACGGACCGCTGTCTCTCTTCACCCACTTTTCTGTTGTTGTCCCCCTGGGAGGGGGTTATATGTATATTCTTGTCATCAGTCACCCCTTTCTCCCCCCCACATTCCCCTTCCCCACCTGGTATCACTGCTCTCATTATTGATCCTGAGGGATTTATGTGTCCTGGATTCCCCGTGTTTCAAGTTTTTATCTTTACCAGTGTACATCCTCTGGTCTATCCTGAGTTGTAAGGTAGAATTGGGATTCATGATAGTGGGAGAGGGGGGAAGGAAGCATTAAAAAACTAGCGGAAAGTTGTGTGTTTGGTCGGTGCTAGACTGCACCCTGCATGGCTCATCTCTTCCTAGTGACCTTTCTGTGAAGGGATGTCCAGTTGTCTACAGATGGGCTTTGGGCCGCCGCTCCGCCCTCCCCCTCACTCCCATCAATATGATTATTCTGTTTTGAATCTTATTTATTTGTTAAAAGGTATCTCTATTGAGTGAGAGGATTCAAAGGCTGTGTTGTTACATGTGTCATTTAAAGTTAAAAACTAGGAACCCCAAAAAATTTTAAGAAAAAAACTAGAAACACCACAAACTAAAACGCCTCCCCTGCTCACACAGTCTGTTCTCTTTCCCAGGATTCAGAAGAAAAGAACAATCAATTTGCAAGAGGGTTCTTCACCCTGCCTTTGGCCAGACTAGCCGTACCACCCCAGGCAAACCGGACAACACCCCAACTCTTTGGCTCCCCATCAATCTCCTCCACCTCTCCCACACCCAAATTTGTGCACAGAACTGTCCCTCTTGCATACAGCCTTTTTGAAAAAATGAACCTTACACACACTTTGTGATTTTCACCAACTGGACAAGCAAGTCCTTGAGTGTCTTTGCTACGCAGGCCCGGCAAGCGACGTGAGTGAATACATTATTTATGTGAGCACATTGCAAAAGCCCAACCCAGCCACTACCATCGATCGACTCCCACTCCCGGCATCGATTCTCAAAGACGGGGCAGAATCGCTGCCGCGGGTTTCCCAGGCTGTCCTTTCCGGGAGCAGACTGGCTCCTTCTCTCCCAGCTGCTGAGTACAAACCGCTGACCTGGCAGATAGCAGTCTCAGCGCTCACTCACTCGATCACCCGCTCGCTCCCCATGTCTCAAAGGCAGACTGGCACAGACGACCCAGCTCAGTGAGGTTCCTAGATAAACGCTGGCTTTCTTGGAGTCTCCAATGGTATTTCCCATTCTTTGAAATTCACGATTCCACTAGCTCACAGTGGACGCACACCCATACCACCCATTTGTACAGTGTCTAAAGCGATGGGTTTGGAGGGGTTTCCACGCCCTCGACACTGTCACCACCCTCCGAGATCACGGCCACACTCACTCCCCCATGAACCTGTGCTAATTTTTTAGCGCACGCGC
>PVJH01047226.1:0-11330 GCA_004026705.1 Nesogale talazaci
TTTTGCTGGAAGGCATTTGCTCACTAGAGCCTCAAAACATGTACACACACACACACACACACACACACACACACACACACACACACTGCATGTACCAGCTGTTCCATGCCCCTCTCAGCACAGTTCTGCCAAACTCCTTGCTGCCTCTGAGTGAGCAAGCACGTGGGACTGAGTTAAAATGCAACAAAGGAAAGTCCTCCTGTCTGCCCTGGCTCCCGATGGCGTTCCCTTGCCAGGGAGTCAACTCCAGCACAGAGGGAGCCTTCAGGACCGTGCCCAGTTGCCCTGGAGGGCTTCTCAGGCTGCAGTCTCCGGAGGCAGCGTGCAACCGAGTGCTTAAGCGCTGCACAGCCTGGGCTTCCTCCTCTCAAAAGCCGCAGGTAGCGCCTTCATGCAGGACAGGCGATAAACCTCTCCGTTTCACTACTCTTCTATTAATGGTCTTGTTCTCTCTCTCCCACGCCGACTCAGAGTGACCCTATAGACAGGGTGGAAGTTCCCCTGTGGGTTTCCAAGTCTGTGCCTCTTCATGGGACAGAGAGCCCCATCTTTGTCCTGAGTAGCAGCTGATCACTTTAAAGGACTTAGTTTGAGGTCAGCAGCCCAGTCCATAACCTACGGCTCCACTGAACTCCTCAAGGGCCCCGAGAGGAAAATAGTGACCAGCACCCCTGTCTTCCGTCACCATTAGGTGACGTCCAAGGCACGGGGACCCCGTGGGGAGCAGACAGAACATTACTGGCCCTGGGCCAGCTTCTCATTTGTTGGTGAGCCTGAGCCCCTTGTGGCTACTGGGTGTTTTTGCTTGCCTTCCACTCAGGAGGGCTCATCTTCTGGAACTATCGTCTATGGGGCAAGATCTTGGTGTAGTTGGTAGGGTTTTCCTGGGTTAGTTTTTGGAAGTGAACTGCCAGGCCTTTTCTTCCTAGTCTTTCTTCATCCAGAAGCTCCACTAAAAAGGGTGATCTTGTTGGTATTCGAAATACCAGTGACATAGCTTCCAGCATCATAGCCACAGATAAATTACCAGTGCAGTCTGAGGAGGGGGGATTGTGTGCTTCTCACTGCCGTCTTTGCTCCTGCCTCAGAGTGGCCCTCTAGGCTGGACGTTCGGCTTAAGGACACACAAACAAAGAGCTTTTTCAGCCTCGTTTAGAGGAGGCTTGTGGTGGAGTGGTTGTAGGAGCCTCTGTGGTGGAGTGGTTACGCGTTAGACTGCTCACCTCAAGACCAGCAATTCAAAACCACCAGCTTCTCTGCCAGTGCAGCTCAGGACTTCCTGGCATTTATTTGTCGTTAGAAAGAAATATTTCACAATATATAATTGCCTATTATTTTTGTGATTATTCACCATCCTTTAATGAGTCTTAGAAACCCACGGGAGGCTGTTCTGCCCAGTCCTACAGGGTCACACAGCCCTGGGGGTCGTTCTGCCCAGTCTGACAGGGTCACTGAGAGTGGGAATCGACTTGGCGGTGGTGTGTTTGGTTTGGGTTTTGAGGGGGTTCAGTCTAGTATTTAACCCAGCGGCTCTCAACCTGTGGGTCGCAACTCCTTTGGGGGTCAAATGACCCTTCCACAGGGGTCGCCTGAGATCATCAGAAAGGACATACTTCCGATGGTCTTAGGACCCGAGACACGGCTCCTCCATCTGTCTCTGGGCGGGGGCGGGGGCGGGCCCACCCACATGCAGACTGCTGATCTGGTGAGAAAGAAGCGATCTCTGCCTTCCCACCGACATTGGCTCATCCCGCCTTTTTACCCATACTGTCACAAAAGGCCGCAATGTAGTTTACTCTTGATAAGACTGTTGCCCGTGCTACACCATGCTTCAAAACAAATGTCATCTACTTGTCATTAGAAAGAAATACTTCGCAATATAGTCACATATTGTTTTTGTGATTCATCACCGTGCTTTATCTTCTTTTTTTTGGGGGGGGGGTGGGTGCATCACTGCCTCTGGTGGTCATGGGCGCTACCCAGCCCTGCTCCTGAGAGCCGCCGCTGAATTTGAACCGTCAAGCCCGCGGGCCACAGTCCCGCACTCAACCACTTACGCCACCGGGGCTCAGCCCCATCACCGTGCTTTAATTGTGTTCCATTTGTACCAACAAAAATACATCCTGCCTATCCGATATTTACATGATGATTCCTAACAGTAGCAAAGGTATAGTTTGAAGTAGCAACAAGAATAATTGTATGGTTGGGGGCATCACCGTAACATGAGGAACTGTATGAGAGGGTTGCAGCATTAGGAAGGTTGAGAACCCCTGCTTTATACGCCCTCCCCAAGCCACCGAACTGCCATGAGAGGAGGTGGGGAGCCAGACAAGGTCACGATGATTTCATTTATTTTAACCAAAGCGTCAGTGCCTGCAGGAGACACAGGATGAATAAGAGCAGCCTCTGACCCGGGGTTGTGTATTCTGGAGGTGGAGCGAGAAGACAGGCACACGAATGAGATGAGCGCGGTAAGCTCCGTAAGAGGGCGCTTTAACCAGCCAGGATGGAAATGCAAAGGGAGGGGGCGTGAACCGAAAACACTGTTGAGACCAGGCACGCCATTTGGGCATGCCCTGAAGACACCCGGGTCTGTCACTATTAAATAGTCGAGTGGGCCTCTTGTATGTTTAGGCTGGAGGCGGGACCCATTTTTATTGTTATCTATTTTGATTTAGAATAGTTGGAAAGATCACGGCGTTTTCTGTTTGTTTTTGCTGGCTCTGGATGGCATTCAATCAGTCACTGTGAACCAGAGCACGCATTGTGATCCTGTCGCCCCCACCTGCCTTCTCATAAGGAAGCCCAGTACGTTCTTCTTGGGACAGACAGAGAGGGTTGGTCCGGTTTCCACACCCAGCACGGAAGAGCCCATCAGCCTGCTGCTGCTCAGTACCTTCCAGGGTCACTGTTAACAGTTGGCCCGTACTCTGTGGCCATTTAGAAGGCGCCCGGCAGCATCGTTCGGCTGCTCGTTGGGTTGTCAACGACATGATCAGTTCGAAACCCCACGTCGCTCCATGGGAGAAAGGCGGAACTTTGCACTCCTGTAAAGAGTTTCAGCTGGAAAAAGCCACACTAATGCTGTCACCACCCTTATATTCTCCTTTCCTGCTTGAAACCCTTTCACAGGCCACCCAGTCTGCTAGGCGGTGTGACCTGACGACGCTTCCCCCTCAGCCCCTTTCTGTAACACAGTGACTCTGTCCTCAGATTGATCCCCGGTCGGTCTTCTGTGCCCTCCCTGGCCTTTAACCAGATCCCTGGCCCGTCTTCTGTGTCTCAGGGAAGCCTCACCAGGCTTCTACTCACACCGTCCTTTTGCACGAATGGTCTTCCCCCCAACTAGCGTGCCTATCAAGAATTTCCTTTTAAATGGCCCTCCCTGAACTCTCATGGAAGTTAGTCTCCTCTGCGAGGGCTAGAGAAGCTCGTTGGTACCCTCCGTGCATGCTGCCATTGCGCCCCTGAGAGCGCACCCCGGCGTGCGTGGCTCTTCAACAGAGGCACGGCTCAAACACACAGAGCCGAGGTTGGCTTCCTTTCATCTTCCTGAGTAGACATTTGCCGTAGTATGATACTTCGAAAGTAGCCGCTGTTTGTATACCTCCCCTCTCCCCCGTCATTCATTTCGAGCAGTCAAATCAGATAAAGTGCTGATGTCGCTTTTTGCCAAAGAACAATGCATGACGCACATGTTAGTCATCGAGAAGGAAGGCTCTGCACTATAGGAGAAGTAAAACGTGTGGGTTTCTCAAGCTGAGCCGTGGTGGTTATTAAAGGTGCCACCACCGCCACTCAAACATCATGGTGACCCCTAGTGGAGGCTCTGCATGAGCGACTGCAGACAAGGCTTCCCCTCCCGGGAGGAGTTAGTCTCGGAAACCCACGGGCAGCTCTGTCCTGTCCCAGAGCCCCTCGTCAGAGTGGACGCAGCATAGGGAGTTTGTGTTTGTGGTCTCTGGGATGCTTCACTAGAACTTTGCCAGTAGGGAGGAGTCTCATTTGTGAGGCTGACCCGGTCTCTTTATTTGTGTCTTCTGTTTCTTGGATTATTTTGATTATATAGCCGCTCTCCCATTACCAGAGCCAGTGAAGCCCTTCCATACATCTCCCACCCTCATTCCAACCACGGAGGGGATTGCATGCCCGTCCTGCTTCTTTCCAGTTGCCGATGAATAGTGCTTACACCAACAGTCGCAAACATGCCGTACGCATCATACTGTGTGTCCTTTCTGTCACTGAATGTGTTTTCATTCAGACCGTTGCCGGCGTCTGCGTGATCAGCATCGTCTCCAGGGCGGAGACACCAGCTCACCGTGTTAACGCATGAGCTCATCCCACCGTGGCCTCTCGTTCTGCCGGCCCCTGGCAGTGCAACTGTGTGCACCTCTTTCCAGAGACGGGGGGCTCAGTCCAGACGCAGGATGGCCAGAGCCAAGGGGTGGGGTCTAATTAATGACGCTGGGTGACTTTCAAGCCTTTTTTTCTTACCTGTAACCCAGGCAAAATCTTTGTCCTCTTTCACCTTATCGCCCTGACACGATGCTGCTAATTCTGTTTGGGTGTTAGAGGTCCAGTCTCTGCAAAGTGAGAATTCACATTCATCCTTGTCATGTGTGGCAGTCATGTACACGTGTATCAATTTCAATGATTGGGAGTGTAGGGGTGGAGTCTAGCCTATCAATCTGGAGATAGCCAATGAGGCCTCTGTGTGGGCATGGCTTTCTCCTGAGAATTCTGGGAAGTGTCATGGTATTTCCCAATTGGAGAAGAGAGACTTGACTGAGTTCCTGAGAAAGGAACTACTGATAAGATGAGATGACAGCATGCTGATTAGTCCTGATTACTGGAGACTGGAGGAACCGGAGGAGAAGCCACATGGGCTTGCCCTGATGGATCCAGACCTCTGGGGCTGGAGAAGCCACAGAGAGACCCCTGTCTGCCTGCGCCGAGATACTTCTACCGCCAATGGATACTGCTGATGGACCCTGAACCCTGGAACCAAGGAGCCATGGGGAGACCCCTGCCAGTGCAGGGATGCTTTTACTGCCACCAGATACACAAGACTGTGCACCCACTGACCTGCGATTGTCCTGGTGTCATTGCCCGTGCTTCGTGAATTGGAGGGAGACTTTATGGACTGGTTTCAGACGTGTTGACTGGTGTCGGACGTGTTGACTGGTGTCAAACTTATGACCCTGGACTGGACTGGGTTGGGATGCTTTCTCAATGTTCCAACTTCCTCTTGTATATAAACCTTTCCCTTCTCTCCTCCACATGTGTGTTTGTGAATTCGTTTCTCTAGTCTACCTGGACTAGCACATGCTTTGGATTGCTCACTAATTTGGAATCCGAGTGAACTTGACTTTATCGTGAAGCCATCCAGTTTACTTTGTTCTCCAATCTCGTTCTTTCCTGTCCCCCCACTGCAACCACCAGGAGACCTCCTCCACCCTGAGCTTGCTGGACTGTCAGCTTCACTGTTGTGATTGGTCAGCCCTTCTGTGTGCAGTCACTCACCGATAGGAGAGCACACCTCCAAGTGCGGGGTTGAGTAGCGTGGACAGTAAATGCCTCAAATAGTACTGGAAAGGCAGGGTCTCCACGCACACACCCACGGCCTCAGAGACCCTGGAGGGCAAGGTAGAACTGCTCCCGTGGGTTTTCGTGACTGTCCCTCTTGACAGAGGCAAGATGTTGGTTTTGAACTGCAGACCTTGGGGTCAGGAACCCACTCGGTCAC
This sequence comes from Nesogale talazaci, assembly GCA_004026705.1. NCBI lineage: Eukaryota > Metazoa > Chordata > Mammalia > Afrosoricida > Tenrecidae > Nesogale > Nesogale talazaci. The sequence goes on from PVJH01047226.1 coordinate 5,747, forward strand.
CAGGGCCCCTTGTGAAGAGGACAGCTCATAAAACTCACTGCCAGGGAGTTGGTCCCGACTCAGAGTGAAACTAGAGGAAAGTGGAACCGCTCTGGTGGGCCTCTGAGACTGTCACTCTTCACAAGAGCGAAGGCCTCCTCTTTCTCCCCCAGAGCAGCCGGCGGTTTTGGACGGCCGACTCTGCGGCTAGCAGTCCAGCACATGGCCCGCAGTGCCACCAGGGCCCCTTCCAAAGGAGGGTAGGAGGTAGGAAAGGAAACCGGAAGAAAGATGGCGTTGTTAACAAGGGAACCAATTGACCTGAATGGGTTGCACAAGTCGGGCGGCTAAGTCACCAGTTCAACACCAACAGCCGCTCCCCGAGAAAAAGATGGGGTTTTCTGTTGCCATCAAGAGTTAGTCTTAAAAAAAAAAAAAAAAAAAAAAAAAGTTACAGTCTCAGAAACCTACTAGAGCAGTCCTGCTCCACTGTCAGGTCTCTCTGAGTCTTCATCAGCTCAGGGGCAGCGAATGTGGGGTTGCAGCTGCTCTAGTACTGACCGTCAGGCCCCCAGGTGGTTCTCTGCCTCCACTTACCTGAGCTTGGGCCTCCCACCCCTGTCATTGAGTGGCAGAAACCATGTGTCTGGGATCCCAGTCCCCAGGAGCGCGCTAACTTGTTCTCTTTGTCCTGCGTCTTCCCCCTTCCCAGGCTCCTTCATCCTTAGGTGTTTCTCCACAATCTCCACTACTTCTGCCCAGGCCAGGGGTTCTCCACCTTCCTCCTGCCGCCCCCCTTTCATACAGTTCCTCGTGTGGTGGTGACTCCCCCACCGACAAGAGGATTATTCTCGTTGCCACTTGATCACTGTCCTTTTGCTGCTGTTACGAATTGGGTGACCCCAAAAGAGGTTGAAACCCCTAGGTTGAGAACCGCTGGTGTAGGCTGTTGTCTTGTGCCTTTATTCCCTCATTTATGGTCACTGTAAGTCAGAATCGACTTAACGGGGACAGGTTTTAAGGCGTCCCTGGATGGGCAAGTGGCCACGAACAGAAAGGTTGGAAGTCCATCTAAAGGTACCTCAGAAAAAAGGCCTGGCCTCTGGGCTGAGCCCCGGTGGCGTAGTGGTTGTGCGCGGGACTGCAGCCCACTGGGATGGAGGTTCAATTCCAGCAGTGGGGCTGGGCCTCCTACTCCCACCACCGGAGAGCAGTGATGCCCCAAAAACAAAACAAAACAAAACAAAAAAACCAAAAAAAAAAAAAAAAAAAGGCCTGGCCTCCTACTCCCGAGAGACCAGCCACTGCTGTCCTCCTGAAGGACCATGGTGCCCTGACACACCAGGGCCCCAGGATCGAGGTCACCCGGAACGCCCTGGTTGACCAGCGTTGCACGCACTTCCAGTGATAGGGCCCCAGGGCATCCCGTTTGCTCTCGCCTTCTCTTTTTCATCGTTTATTTATTTATTTTTTAAGCCCATCTCTTAGATCACCCCTTATGGGCTTTGAAGCAGGAGAGTTGCACTGTTGAAAGGTGGTTCCGTCAGAGTCCCGTGTTTTTGTGCTTTGGGCACCCGCAGAATGCGCATGGAATGACCTTGTCAGCCACTGACCAGGCTGCAAACCGGGGCCGTTCCTGGCCAGCTGCAAGCACGTGTTGGTTACGGGTTAGTGGGCTCGGCGGCCGCAGTCCGGAGGGAGGGGACGGAGAAAGCAGGCAGGTCTCTCAGTGGGGTTGCCTGGTGACTTGTCCACTGGGATTTTTTTTTTAAGTACCAGTTTAATAGATGCCTTAGCCAAGTGTCACCCATCATCAGCTGTTTTTGTATGTGTTTATTTCCTTGGGATTTGACCTGTGATAACCTCTAGGTGATCCAGAGTGGAAATGATTATTCTCTCCAAGCCTTTAGTTCCCTTGCCTAAAATAAATGTGCCCACTCCCCCTGTCAGTTGGGCGCTCCCGTTTTGTTTTTTTTTGTAATCCTTTAATGGGGGGGAGGGGGCTCATACAACTTCTCACAATCTTACGTACATCCATTGTATACAAAGCACATTTGTACATTTGTTGTCATCATCCTTCTCAAAACATTTTCTTTCTGCTTAAGCCCTTGGCGTTAGCTCCTCCATTTTCCACTCCCTCCCCGCTTCCCTCTCCCTCATAGGCCCCTGACAATTCATAAATTGTTATAATTTTGTCATGTTGTACACTGTTTGATGTCTCCCCTTGCCCACCTCCCTGCTGTCCGTACCCCAGGGAGGACACCATATGTAGATCCTTTTAATCAGTTCCCACTTTCTACTTCACATTCCTTCCACCCTCTCAGTATCGCCCCTCTCACCCCTGGTCCTAAAGGGATCATCTATCCTGGATCCCCATGTTTCTGGTCCCTATCTGTACCAGTGTACGTCCTCTGGTCTAACTGGATTTGTAAGGTAGAATTCAGATCATGGTAGTGGGAGGGAGGAAGCATTTAAGAACTAGAGGAAAATTGCATATTTCATCGTTGCTACACTGTACCTTGACTGGCTTGTCTCCTCCCCACAACTGTTCTGTAAGGGGATGTCGCTTTGCCGGCAGGTGGGCTTTGAGTCCCCAATCTGCACTCCTCATTTACAGTGATTTAGTTTTTTTGTTCTTTGATGCCTTGTACCGGATCCGTTCAATGTCTCAGGATCACACAGGCTGGTATGCTTCTTCCATGTTGGCTTTGTTGCTTCTCAGCTAGATGGCTGCTTGTTTACCTTCAAGCCTTTACAACGCCAGACGCTATATCCTCTGATAGCTGGGCACCATCAGCTTTCTTCACCACATTTGCTTATGCACACCTTTGTCTTCAGCGGTCATATCAGGAAGGTGGGCTCCCATTTTGGGTTTTTTTAATAATTTTTTTGGGGGGGGGGGGCATCACTGTTCTCCGATGGTGGGAGTAGGAGGCCCAGCCCCACTGCTGGAATTGAACCTCCGTCCCAGAGGGCCGCAGTCCCGCGCACAACCACTACGCCACCGGGCCTCAGCCCCCATTTTGGTTTTGTTCTTTAGTGCCCCTGCCCTCTTCCTGTTCTCACTTAGTTACTGTTACAACCCCAGAGTGAAAGCACAAGTGAGCGAGAGGAATTAGTGTAAAGCAAATCGGTAAACAGAAGAAAAAGAAGCAAACGGGAACCTTTCATGTCCACAAGGCACCCTGGTGCTAGAGTATTGTGGGTAAGTAGTCAGCCACTACCCAAAAGGTTGGCAGTTCAAACCCACCTATCACCCGGCAGGTGAAGATGAGGCAGTCTGCGGTAAGTGTTGCAGCTGCAGAAAGGCCACTGAGTAGCTGAGCTCTGCTTGGTGGAGTGGCAGTAGGCTGCCAGTGGGCTCGTTGGTGGGTTTGTGTACATCCTTTGCCAAGTGGGAGTACATTTTAATTCTTGTCATGCCTCGCATTGTCGGCTAATCCTGCAGATCTGCTCTTTTAAAAAATAAAACAATCGGGATAGGAAATGAAGGTATATATTCATTATCGTGGCTTAACTAGGAAAGTAATACAAAAATAATGTTTCAAAATAGTGCCATTTGTGTGTCAAGTCAAGCCATTTTATGCCCTGTATATATTTACAGGCTAAGTAACTCAAGTGTGTTAACCTACTTTCTGCCCTGTATACCTGACTATATGAATAAAAATAGCCTCTTCCTCTTTCTGTTATCTTTTGAAAGGCAATTGGGCCATATTTTAAAGTAATTTCCTTAATGGATGACTAAAATTTTGCTTTATTTTGGGGGCACCCCCCTTACCTCCTTTCAGAATCTTCTGCCTGATGGCAGGTGATTTTTTAAAGCAACACATTGTTTCACTGTGAAGTCTACTTTAGATGCTTCTAGGCTAGATTATTATTCATTTGGATCGCTTATCCCGAGAGAATGTTTGTGCTGCTATTTACCGAAGTTCAGTGGAGTTAGACAGACCTGGGTTTGAATCCTGGCTGGGCCAGTCCTTGGTTCTGTGTTCTAATTGGAGCCAAAGATGTCATGTTTTCTGTTGCCTTTCCTGGGGGATAAAGGAAGGTGTGTGTGTGTGGGGGGGGAGGTTAGTAGCAATTGTGCCAACATCCTAGTATTGTTGTGAGGCATAAAGGAGACTATGTGGGAATTCCTAATATGCACAAGTTAGCGTTAGCCTTCCCGAGTCTAGACCTGGAATGGACAGACTTTTTAGCCAGGGACCAAGTAGTAAAGATCATAGGCTTTGAGGTTGCTCTGTCTCAGCTCAGCTCCTCCTTCCTAGTGTGAGGTAGCCAGACAAACCCCTCCCAACACAGCTATTCAGAAAGCAGACTGTGGGCCACGTGTGGCCCTTGGGCGATAGCTTGCCGGCCCCTGTTCCAGACCTCATAAAACGGCCATAGCAAACAGGCCAGGGAAAATAGGAAGCTCTTCTTTGACGTGGATCATCAAGAGACTTTCACTTGATTAAAAACCGTACTTTACAAGCCCAGATTTTCTCTTTCAAAGCTGGAGTCTGTTATGTTCTTTTGCTCTGTCAGTGCATTTTAAGCAGAGTGTATGAAAATAGCCAGGTTTGGGTTTTTTTTAAAGCCCCAATCCTGTCATTCCATTTATGACTCCATGGGTGGGGAATTTGAACAGGACGGGCTGGCTGAATGGTGGTACCAGCAGGGGCTAACTCTGTGGGTTTCACCTGATGGAGCCAAGTGATCTCATCCTCCAGAATGGCTGTCCCGTCGCTGGGGCCCGAGCTCGGCCAGGACCGTCCCCTACAGCCCCGCACGGTGCCTCTCCTGCCGACTGGCCGAGCTGTAAGAACGCTGTGAGGTTGTCCTTGGGCTTCTCTGTTCCCATCACGGCTCAGTGACCTCAGCCGTTTCCCAAGTCGGTGGGGTGCTGGCTCGCAGGCCCCAGACCACTGTGCTCTGAGGCTGTCGGCCCATCGTGTTTGGCACACGGCTCGGGGAGGGGACACCTTGCCTTATCGGCTGACACCGAGTCTATCCTGGTCCGTGGCGGCTCCATATGTCGCAGAGCGGAACTGCTCCACCGAGTGTTCCAGGCAGGGGCCTTTCCGAAGCAGATGGCCAGGCTTGTCTGCTGAGGCGCCTGGGGTGGGTGGAGACCTTCCCCCTTTGGTCCAGTAGTGAAGAGCACCCCCGTGTGCATCAAGCACCCCCTTGCTGGTTTGCAGGCCACCTCCTTGGTTCCCCGTAGGCCGTCCTTGCTGGGCAAAACCGAGCGTTCTTCCAAAGACTCAATGACTTGAAGGCAACGTTTAATGGAAAGGGGTGGGGAAAGGCAGTAAAGCTTGGGACTTCCAAGCGCCTTCCTTCTGCTCACTTCCCCTTCCCCACTTCCTGTGAGCCTGGGTGCTGGTGAGAAGGATAACCCGATGGGAACAGGCCGAGGCTCAGAAAGGGCCGGGCTTGGAGGTGGCGCAGTGGCTGCCGTCAACTCCATTGCGACTCACAGCAGCCCTCGCAGGCAGGCTAGAGCGGCTCCCGCACTGCTGAGGTTTTACAGGAGTGGAACTAAAGCCCCATCTCTTTCCTTGGGAGCAGCTGGTGGTCCAAACTGCTGCTCTCGTGGTTCGCCGCCTAGCGCCTGAGTGCT
>PVJH01047227.1:0-11428 GCA_004026705.1 Nesogale talazaci
TCCTTCCCAGTCCTCAGCACAAATCAAATCCAAGCCCACCTCCAGTTGTCCTGGAGTTCACCATTCCCATGCAATGGCCTCCTGTGGGCACCAGAGTAAACAGCACCACAGGCTTTCCGAGGCTGTGACCTTTTAGAGACATTGCTAGGCCTTGCTGCCTCAGGGTCTCTGGGTGGATTCCCACCGTCAACCTTTTGCTCCGTGGTAGCTCAGTGCCTCACCATTCCAGCCTGCCCCCCTGCCTGCACCGGGCCTGGTGTGTCCTCTTGCTGGCCTCTGCACAGGCTGACCGGTGGGGACACTGGAGCAGTGTCCTGGCTGTAGGACTCTCCCAAGCTCTGGACGTGCCCTGAGTTCACCTCCAGCTGGCTTCTGGAACAGACTGCTCCACCCTGGTGCGTCGAGTCTGAGCTCCTACTTCCCTGTCCCTGCGGACAGCCCTCCCTTCCCCACTTCTCTGCCCTTGTAGCTGCCAGGCCCCGTGACCCCTCCTGTCTTCCTTTATTTCAACTGTGTCTGGAAGAGGGGGGCGGGGGGAAGGGCCGGGGAGACCCATGCGTTAGCGGCTAATGGTTAGCCTTTAGCCAGGAGTCTCATAGAGATTCAAAACCAAACCAAACAAAAACTGGGAACTATTTTTAATGGTTAAAAGAATATCACACAACACAGCATTTGCCTATTTTATGTTTTTTTTTCCACCAGTGCATTACACTGACCTCAACTACTTTAGTGAGGCCATCACCTGTACCTGCTGATTTCCCATCAGCAATTGGCTGCTTCCTGAACAAGACCCCCCCACTCCCACCCTCCACTCCCTCCTGGCCCTCATAGCCACTAGTCAACCTTGATCTCTATCCAGGCTATTTTACACAAGTTAGCACTATGTCTCTTCGTCCATCTTGTGTTAAACTTGGCTGTGGAATGAAATCATAATTTTGTCATGATAGTTCTCCCTAAGTGGTTCTCGGTGATTCCAGTCGGATGTCTTGTGACCTGTCTGGCCGGCCTCGCAAGGTGCTGAGTGACGGCGTCTGCTTGGGTCTGAGGCTCTTGGTTTTTCTCTGCCTGTCTTGGGCATTATCTGGACAGACCTGGGCTCAAAATAGAGTGACTTTTAAGAAATCATGTTTTGGAGGGTCCATACAACTCCTGTCATAATCCATATATCAATCAAATCAGGCATGTTTGTACATCTGTTGCCAACATTCTTTTCTAGACATTTACTTTCTATTGAGCCTTTGGTATCAACTCTTTCCCCCACCCCCACTCCCTTATGACCCTCTGATAGCTTGTACCTTGTTTCTATTTTCATCTCACACACCAGCCCGCGGTCTCCTTTCCCCCATGTTTTCTATTGTTCTCCCCCTGTAGAGAAGTGTATGGTTATGTGTCAGTCATTGCTCTCTCCCTCTTCCCCCACTCCTGGTACCACCAGTCCCACTCCTGTTCCTGGATTCTGCATGTCGTGAGCTCCCATTCCTTTCCACACCCGTGCTCATGTTCCGGTCCAGTAAAGTAGAGTGATTTTGATCATGACCGGGCACACTCACTTTTCCATCTTTGATCTCATGGGTGTTTTTGTTGGATAGACAACAAGCAAAAGGTTATTTGTCCATGTCAGAAGGTTCAATAACCTGGCCCTGGCCCCTTAGCCGCTTCTGACATCTGCGAAGTTGCCAGTCTTACTTGTGCAGCCTCTGGGGGGTGGGGGTGAGCGTGGGAAACCCAGTCCCGCCCTCCCACGGTCACTGCGCCATCCACAAGTCCTCCCGCTTTCAACTTGTCTGATTTATTCTTGCTCCGTTTGCTTTAATGACACACTTCTTTACTCTTTCTCTCCCTGACTTATTTGTCCTTCCTAAAGTTTCGAGACCCGAGGCGATGGGACATTTCCAATGCATCAGACGCAAGTCACCCGCAGTGAGCACCTCTGTGTGTGGGCTCGTCTGTACCCTGATTTCCTGCTCCTGCTGTCTGCCGCGGGGAGTGCCGCTGCGGGCAGAACCCAGAGTGCGACACACACACAAGCACACGCTCTAGGGAACTGGCTGCTCTGTCATCGGGGGTCTCCTGGAGCGAGCGGATCTTCCAGTTGGTGTGACCTCGGAGACCCCACATGAGCCCGGATGAGACCTGTGTTCCATGACACCTGACTTACCCGGCACGAGTGGTCTCCAGGTGGTCTCACCCCTTCATTGTCTTGACTGACAGCCAAGTGTATCAGTGGTTAGCATCCCCCAGGGGGATGGAGACGGGCTCTCATGGCAAGTGGCACCTGTCCTCTGTCTGGCAATTAGGTCATCTCCTGTCCACTCGAGGGAAGGGGTGGAGTCTAGCCTGTCAATCAGGTCATAGCCCATCATGCCATCTCCAGAGGATTCTGGGAACTCCTGTCTTCCTCCCTGGAGGCAGGACACACACTCTCCATGTGAGACATTCCTGATGATGAGCCGCAAGGCTCTATGCTGATGGAACCAGAGTCCCTGGCGCTGGAGGAGCGCCGTGGAGACCCACACCAGCGCTGAGATGCTCCCACCGCCACTGGATCCACAAGACTTCCCACCCACTGGCCCGTGATCTTCCTGCATTCTTCAGTATAGGATGTGATGCGTGAGTCTGAAGGCAAAACTGTAGACTATATCGGACACGTGGGCCAGTATCGGACTCATGGACTCGATCTGGACTGGGCTGGCATGTTTTTTTAGTATACAATGCCTCTTTAGATAAAGACCTTTCTTACACACATGTAGTGTCTCTGGATTTGTTTCTCTGGTCCATCCGGACTCACATACTCCATCATATTTGAAACCGAGCTTGACTTTTGTCCTTGCCTCCCTGACTCACCATGTCCGTGCGAGTATGTTTGGATCTTTCCTGGGGTGTTCCACTCCATTTTTCTGTGACATCTGAACCCTTCACACATCACCCTGTCATAGACAGCGGTCCACTCAGTGAGGACCCCCCACCCACAGCAGAGGAAACCTGCCTAACTCTTGTGCCCCCCCCCACCTTTCTTCCTAGTCCGTCTGAGTCAGGAAGCCCCCTGAATTTGTTCAGCCTCCCGTTGTGTTGTGAGGTGCCGTGGAGTTGGCTGTGGTTCATGCTGCCGGATCCAGTGCCATCCACGCTGGATTGTTCTCAGTCTATTGCTGCCCTCAGCGTGTCCGTCTTCTCCTGCCCAGGGGCTTCCTCTCGTTGGCTGCCCCTCCTTTCCTAGGGATGGGTCTTTTCAGGAAACATGTCCAAAGCACCTGCAAGAATGTCTACCCATCTTTGTGTCCAGAGAGGAATCTGAACACTCCGTATTTTTCAGACCGTAAGACACAACTGACCATAGCACACACCCAGTTTTTAGAGCAGGAAAACAAAAAATATATTCTGAACCAAATAGTACCAGGATACTAAAATGTTCTGGGGTACCACACCTTTGGACCATAAAATGCTTCCTTGCCACGCCCCCCTACTTTTGGAAGTCCATGATACTTTCTGTTATTATTTTTTAGTATATGTGCTGTTGAAGTGAGTACACTTTGTTATTGTTTAATTAAAAGATCATTTTATTGGAGGCTCCTATAGCTCTTATAACAATCTTAAAAGACCATTTTATTGGGGGTGCTTACAGCTCTTATAGTAATCCATACATCAATTGTTTCAAGCATATTTGTACAGTTGTAGACATTTACTTTCTGTGGAGCCCTTGGTATCAGCTCTTCTTCTCCCCTTCTTGGGATGCCTTGATAAATGATACACTATTATTATTATTATTATTAATTATTATTTCCATCACTTACACTGACTGCTCTCTCCCCTCCATGGTCTGTGTTGTATGTTCCCCCCCTCCCCCAGGGTTTGTGTGTGTGACTATGTGTCAATCATTGTGATCGGTTCCCCTTTCTTCCCCTCCTTTTGCCACCTTCCTCCTACCCTTCTGGGATTGCTACTCCTGTCCCTGTTCCTGGATGCTGTGTGTTGTGACCTCTTACCTGGACCAGTGCACATGCTCTAGTCTAGCCAGAACAGAAAGGCAGGACTGAGGTTCTTGTGTGTGTGGGGGGGGGGGGGGGGGGGAGGAAGCCTCAAGGAACCTGAAGAGTATTGTGTGCTTCATCATTGCTTTAGTGCGTCCTGGTTGACTCTTCCCTTCCATGCAACCAATCCTTCTGAGAGGGGATGTCCCATTGTCTACAGATGGGTTTGGGGTTTTCGCTCTGACCTCCCTCGTTCTCACCAATTTGCTTGTTGGACGGTTAGTTTGGGGCCTTCTGAGGCCTGATACATTCCGTATCCTTTGCCAGCATCCTGAGGTTGCACACACATCAGGTCTTTGGTCTCCCTTACCTGATGTCCAGCCTTCCAGGCGCATAGGAGGTCATTGACAAGACATGGCTTGGGTCAGACGCACCCGAGTCATTCCTCCCAGCAACCTCCTTGCTTCCTTGTAGCAGACTTACCCAACGCAATCCGTGGTTTGATCTCTCGTCTGCTGCTCCCAGGAGCGTTGATTGTGGTCCAAGCAGGAGGAAACCCTCAGGTACACATGATCTGCTTCTGACCGAGGGACTGGTGGCTGCATGTAAAGGGTGCTGCCTGGGAATGGAACCCAGGTCTCCTGGCTGGATGGAAGGTCAAGATTCTGCCCTCTCCTCCAGCCCTCCTGAGTGAGACATCTCTGGCTGAGTTCCTTTCCCAGAACCCACCACTTCTGTGGGTGATGCAGTCTCATGCTGGTGTCCTGAGCCTGGCCCATGGCCACCCTGGCTGATCTTACACTCAGTATTATTTAGCGTGGCCCCGAGTGACGGCATCAGCCTCAGGACCATGGTAGGGGGGAGCCTGGGCGGGGGGAGGTGCCTTCTCTCTCCTCTCTGTCTCCTCGCACACTTTGTTCCTGAGTTAGTTCCAACTCTTGGTGACCCCACGGGTGGAGGTGGGGGGCGTAGAGCTAGGCTGTGCCGTGCTGGGCTCTGGGGGGTGCCCCCCCATGGGCTTGTTTTTCATTAGTTGATCTCCAGGCCTTTCTTCCGAGGCATCCCTGGGTGGGCTTGGAGCTCTCTCCTGTCACTTAGCAGTGGAGCCTGGACTCGCCTTTATCCCAGAAGCACAGACAAGCCATTGTTCTCCTGGGGCCCCAGACGCTCACCTTGCCTGGACCCCGCAATAAGGTCACGTCAGGGGAGTGCGGGGGTGGGGTGGGGAGATGACTCAATTCCACCTCATTGGCCAGGAGTGGGGTGGGAAGCTGGCCAGCTTTGCGTTGTTTTTCCCGGCTGGTCTTGGAACAGAAGAGGCCACTAACGGTGGGGGGCCTTGGACTCCTGTGTTTTCTTGCTGGGCATCCTGGAGCCCTGCTGGCCGAATCTGATTCATCCATCTCCTCTGCTGCCCTTAGCGGAGGACTCTTGAAGGTGGCTGTTCCACTCAGTCACGGCTGCCACTCCCCCGGGTCTTGCTGGGCCTCCTTTCTGAACCTGGCCCCGTGCAAACCAGTTAGCATCCGGCCACGCTGGACGCGGTGCATCAGGTGTGATTTTTGCCAGTCCGGCTGCTGCCTGGGCTTGGCCTCTCTGCCCCGCCGACCGCTCATGGACTCCGCATACTTCCCGCTGTGCCGTGATCATGACTTCCTCCCCTCTTGTGTAGAGCAGGCCGGCATGATGCCTACATCCCAGCCCAGCAAGACCCGAGTTGCTGTGTCCATGGCTGACCTGTTCTCTGCAGGTGCCATGGGCTTGACTGTGCCCCAGGAAGGCTCAGTCCTCCCAGCAAGACACTGATTGTGGTCTCAGTATGGTGTGTGTGTGTGTGTGTGTGTGTGTGTGTGTGTGTGTGTTTAAAGGACCGATCAAGAAGGTGGTTTCTGGGAGGATCTGCTGGGCCAGTGAATTCAAGGCAGAGAGATGATTCGCTTAAGAGGAGGGTATGCCCCTATGGGACGGGGTAGAACTGCTCCTGTGGGTTTCTGAGACTGTCCCGCTTGGCAGCAGTAGAAATCCTCGCCTTTCCCCCACGGTGCGGCTGGTGGTTTTGAACTTCGGACCTCACAGTTAGCAGCCCAGCATGTAACCCGATGCCCCTGGGCTCTGAGGGGGAAGGGTTAGAGAGGTGGGAAAACAGCGTTCGGAAGTCAGTGGCCCTTGAGGGAAGGGGTGTGGAGACACAGTAGCTTCGGGTTTTGATCTTCTTGTGGCACGAAAGGTTCCGTGCTTTTGAGGCAGCCATGTTGGCCTACTCAGGGTGCCCAGTGCCAGGCTCCGGGCTCGTGGTTTGGCTGCTCCTGGTGGGTTTTCATAGCGGTGGCTCAGTCTCTCAGACCCCTCAGACATAGGGGGCTGCTCCTGTCCCGTGAGGGGCTCCGTTGGATCTTGGTGGTGGTGTGAGCGTGAAGCAGGCAACTGGAGCCCTCACCCCGGGTGTCCTCTCGGTCAGCTCCCCGTCTTCGTGTTTCAGCTCTGCCTTTTGCATCTCCTGACAGTGGGGGCCCTCCCTGTCGCCAGCCTGCAGATGTCCCCAAGGCAGCTGGCTGCCTGCTCTCGCCGTCCTCGGCCCAACTTTCAGAACGACCTGGCGTCCTGTGTGGAGCCCTCCTGGCACCAGCCGCTAGCTGCAGGCTCTAGCAGACATCCCGCCTGCCCTTTCCAGCTCCACAGTAGCTGCACCAGGTAGCAGCTTCTGGGCACCACTCTGCACCTTTCTTGCTGTGCCCCCCCCCCAAACGAAAACCAAACTCACTAACATTGAACTGAGGGGATGGAATTGCCCTTGTGGATTTCTGAGTCTGTACCTCTTTATGGGAGTTGCAAGCCCCGTCTTTCTCCTGGTAGTTTCGAACCGCTGACTTTGCGGCTCTCAGCCCAACTGGTAACCACAGTGCCACCAGGGGTCCCCTCTCACGGCCCGCATCAGGCTTAGTGTCTGCGCCCCCCACCTGGTGGTTTTCTCTGTTTGTGAGGGTGTGTGCTGTGACCCTCTGGACTGCAGCAACATCTCGGTGCTCAGAGTGAGGCGGGCCCCGGCGGCGGGCAGACCAACGTCTCCCTTGCCTAGATGAACCTCAGTTCGCCCAGTTTCTCCCGCAGCCCTTTGTGAGAATGATAGGAAGGCCCCCCCACACACGTTAGGCCTGCTCCTCGGGGCACTGATCTGATCTCACAACCTCTCTACGTGCTCCATCGAAGCAGCAACAACTGGGGCGTCTCCAGCCGGAAAGGATAGGCAGCGGGAGCAGGGCCCCTCGACTCGGTGGCTTTCGGTGGAGGTGACAGAGGAACTCATTGAAATGAAATCTTTCCGGACTCGACTTTTTTAATTAAGAAAAGATGATTACACCCTTGAGGCGGAGCCTGCACAAAGCAGCCCGACCTTTGATCTAATTACTTTCAGAAAGAGCAGCTCGGAGCCCACTGCGGGTAGAAAGCTCTCCAGAGGGGATATCTGGCCAGTCCTGCTGCTGGGTCGTGGCCCCAGCAATTTTTCGGGAAGTGCCCGCCCCCCCAACAACCAGGTGCCTTTTGATTTTGACTCAGATGCAGGGGGGAGCTGTGGTTCTTGGGGCTCTCAGAGCCATGATCTTTGAGGAACACGTTGTCTGGGGTCTCTTCCAAGGTGCCTGGTTTCTGTGTCGACCTGCCTGGGCTCTGTGTCTCCGGTTTGGCAGGGCTGATGCAGCCATCCCCCTGTGATGAGATCAGACCCAGTATAACCACCCCAGAGAGGAGCAACCCTGTGAACAGCCACTCGGGTGAAAGGGAGATACCTTGTGGCTATACCTGCATCCACTGTCAGTGGACTTTGTGTGTGTGTGTGTGTGTGTGTATACGTGCGCATGTAAAGTTAGCTACTTCCTCTTTGCACCATCTGGCTTCTGTCCACAGCTTATGATCCAACAATCAGTCTCCCATCTTGTCTGTTCCCCTTTGGATGCAGTAGCCTCTGCAGCCCGTGAGCCAGCAGCCTGCCACCTGGCCTACTGACTTAGACGCTTTGGCCCCTGCTGTGAGCTCTGTGAGTCAGGAGAAGCCTGCAGCCTGACACCTGACCCTTGAACTTGAGACTTGCCTGCCTCTAGGACCCCATGAGCCAATTCCATGAGCTCTTCATGACTCTCTGGATGGGGCCTTCCAAAAGCCGTGGAGAAAGTGGATTAGAAGGTAATGGGATTTTCCCATGAACTTTTGGAAGTCTCTTTGTCTTTAAGCTTCGCTGGCTGTGTTTCTCTGGAACACCCAGCCAAAGACAGCACCTCGTGGTGGGTATGAGCCTCTAACTGCTGGCATGTAGTCACCCACTTTTTGCATCACCCAGGAAACTACCCTCCCAGAGGTAGCTTTGCTCCAAACCAGAGCGGTTTTGTCCAGGGGACACACATCCATCCTGGTTGGCATGGCCTGCCATTGGCCGTCACGTTGCCCAGCTTCTCTGTCTTCCCAAACCCGTGCCTCACACACTACACCCTCCGGGAGTGACTTGTCCATCCCTGGAGCTCTGGACCAAGAAACAACTGTGGTCCTGCCTGTAGATGGAGAAAAACTCAATCAGGCTCTTTAATGTATAAAAAGATAGGGAGAAAGGGGGATGGCCAAACAGATAAGGACTTGGTAGTAACTAGTATTTCTATCTGGGTTTCTAAGAGTAGATAATACTTAATTATAAAATATTTAAGTTTAAAATACTATAAGCATATCATCTTTAATTATACAGCATCATAAGTAAATAGTATTTACATATAAAATAAGTAGCTAATATTTAAGTTAAATCTATATAATACCTATATGAGGCAGAATCAGAGTACTCCTTAAAAGCGGAGTGGAATTTGCACTTTGGGCACATGATCAGGTGAGCCCTGGAAAAGGACATCACGTCTGGTGAAGGAGAGGGGCATCGAACAAGTAGAAGGTCTTCATGGAGGGACACAGTGGGCTCAAACATTACAACAATTCAGAGGATGGTGCAGGACCAGGCAGTGTTTTCTGTTGTTCTAAATAGGTTCACTATGTAAATGCACACACACACATGTATGTATGTTAATATCATATATTCTCTTTCCCAGAGACTTTTTGAAGGACCTTCATGTATGCCTATATATAGTTTCACTAAAAACGTGCCTAAAGGTCAATACTCTAGGCCAGCAGTTCTCAACCTGTGGGTCGAGACCCCTTCAGAGGTCTAATGACTCTTTCACAGAGGTTGCCTTAAGGCTGTTGGAAAGCACTTATTTCTGTATGTCTCAGGAACTGAGACACCGCTCCTCTCTCCATCTCCAGGCTGGTCCCCTCACATGCAGAGATGCTGATCTGGTGAGAAAGAAGCTCTCTCAACCTTCACACTGACGTGGACTTTCGATGCAGACTGTCACAAAATGTAGCAATGCAGTTTACTGTTATATGAGGGTGGCTACCCATGCTACACGACAAAATTTCATTTACTTGTAATTAGAAGTAAATATTTCACAATATGTAATTACACATTGTTTTGGTGGTGAATCACTATGCTTTCATTACGTTCAATTTATAACAATGAAAATACATCCTGCCTATCAGATATGTAGACGATGATTCAAAATAGTAGCAGAATGACAGTGATGAAGTAGCCACAAAAATAATGTTATGGTTGGGGGGTCACCACAGCATGAGGAACTATATGAAAGGGTCATGCAGCACGAGGAAGGTTGAGAACCACTGTCCCTAGACATTAGTGAGCTGAGATAAGCGGGTGTTGGCCATTTTGAATGGTACAGTTGGCTATGTCAGCCACAACAAATAGGAGAGAATTGAGGCGCTCATCTTCAAAAAAGGATATTTCAAGATCTATTGTGAAGTACAGTGCTGTCTGTGGTAGGATAATATTCATCCCATGACAAGGAAAGCCAGTTAATCTGACTACTATTCAAATATGTGCATCAATCACCTACGACTATGATGAAGGCATTGAAGAATGCTACCAGCATCTGCAGTCTGAAACTGCTCTTACATATAGCTGAGAGGCATTGATAATGACTGAGAGTTGGAATTTAAAGAGTTGTCAACAAAATGAAAGACTCGGTAGTTGGAAAATATGGCCTTGGTATTAGAAACAAAGCTGGAGATTGCAGGATGGGCTGTTCAAAGACCAATGACTTATTGATGGCAAATACCTTTCAAAAAACAACACAGTGACTGTACCGGTGGAGTTCACCAAATGGAACACACAGGCATCAACTCAATTCTGTCTTTGGAAAAGATAGGATGGAAAGGCTCAGTATCATTCATCAAAACAAGGCCAGGAGCCATCTGTGGAACAGACCATCAATTGCTAATGGGTGCTAATTGCTATTTTGGGTGGACGTTGAAGAGAACTCAAACAAGCTTCCAAAAGCCAGCGTACGACCTTGGCTGTCCCTCACTTTCATTGAGTCCGTTCTGTTTCATAACAACCCGATAGGAATATAGAGTAGAATATGTCTTCTGGACTTCTGAATCTCCCACCTGAACTTAGAGCCCATGTCAGGAAGATTCGACCATTGAACATGTTTGATACAGTGACCCAAGGTCACACGACTTGTGGGATGACATCAAGAATGTACAGGAAAAGAAGACGTTAAAAAGGTAAGAGAGGAAAGACCAGCGTGGATGTCAGAAGAGACTGAAACTTTCTCTTGAATATTAGAGGTGCTAAAGTGAATGGAAGACATGATGACTGACATTAAGGCGCCGCACAGAAGATTCCAAAGGGTGGCTTGAGAAGACAGAATATTAAGCGGAGAGACTGACAAGCAAATTCAGGTCTTAAGTTACAGTGTTGAAGGATTCTGTGGGCAATGTGTTGAACGATGCAGGAAGCATTAAAAAAAAAGGAAGGGATACAGAGGGTCACTGTACCCAAAAGAGTTGGTTGACTGCCAACCATTTCTTTTTTTGGGGGGGGGAGAGCATCAGTGCTCTCTAGTGGGAGTGTGAGGCCCAGTCTTGTTCCTGGAGAGCTGCTGCTGGATTTGAACCACCAAGCCAGTGGACCGCAGTCCTGCACTCAACCATTACATCACTGGGGCTCAGCCTGACTGTCAACCATTTCTTGAGGTAGCTATGATCAAGAACGGAGGGTGCTGAAGAAGTCCACACTGCACTGAATTCTGGAGAAAAACAAGACTCCGGGAAGTGAAAGAAAACCAATGGAAATATTTCAACCAGCTCATGAAGCACTAGAACCAAGAAATTTGGGAGGCAACTACTTGGCCAACTGATAGGAAGATATCCCTCTTACTACCCATTTTCAAGAAAGAGAGGACCAGACAAAATTTTGCTGAAATTATCGGACAGTTTCAGCAATATGACATGCAAGCTCAATTTCACAACTGATGTTAACTGAGAACAGCTGCAGACATTCAGGCTGGATTCAGAAGAGGGCCTGGCACAAGGAAAGTCGTTGCTGATGTCAGACGGATCGTGGTTCAAAG
>PVJH01047228.1:0-11423 GCA_004026705.1 Nesogale talazaci
TGAGCTGAGCAGGCTAAAACAGACGGATGGTCAGATTATAGCTTTAATTGAGACTGGCCTGGAGAGCTGAGCTGATTATTCCCTCACACTAGACAGGCGGAGAAATCTAATGAGAGCATCAGGGAAGAATGGGCCTCTTAGTGCCATCACCCAAAGGAGACTGACAGGTCAGTCGTCTGGCCCCGCCTTCTCTTCTCCCCCTCCCCCCCCACGAAGCAAAGTGGAGTGGGAACAGGAACCCATGGGAGAGATGGGAAGAGGCAGTGCAGTTACTTTGAGGGGAGAACAACCAATGCCATGTGACAGATGTGTAGATTGTTGAGTGAAACACCAGCCTGCTCGGTAAACTTTCAATCAAGCCAAACAGCCATGCCACGCCATGCCACGCCATGCCACGATACCATACTACACTACACCAAAAGCTCACGGGATTTGCCTGAAATGTTTCCGAGGCGCCGGCAGAGGTGAGAGGAGAAGGAGACCAGGCCACTCTTGCTGGTACTGCGGGGGCAGAAGGTCCACAGTATCAGGTGAGAAGGGATGCCGAGGTCCAAGGGCTTGGGGGCATGGGGTGGGGAGGGTGGGTGCAGTGCAGGGTGAGTGGCAGCTGTCCTCCCTGAAGTTGGATGTGGCCAGGAATCCTCCCAGTCCCTGGAGCCCCAAGGTCCCACAGGGTTTCTGAGACTGTCTTTCTTCCCAAGAATGCTGAATCTGGGTCTTTCTTCTGGGGGGCAGGTGGTTTCAAACTGCTCACCCAAAAAGGAACCACTATGTCACCAGGGCACCTTACCCCAGAGTGTCCTTTCCAGGGACTGAGCTGTCAGCAGATGCCGTTGCTGGGATATGCCAGTGGAGCTGGTGGGTGCAGGGAGAGGGAGAGGGTCTGAGGGCAGCTGGCAGGCCCTGGTTCTAGGTTCCCCCACCCCCCCACTCAGCAGGATGGAGCGGGTGGAGCGGCCTTTGGTCACTCCTGGGAGCCTCCCTAGCTCTAAGCCGTGCCTGTAGTTGGCTGCCTTTGTGTCCCGTCCATCCACGCGTGATGGAGGAGAAAGCCGACCCCTGCTGGGACAGTCCACTATTGGCTACAGAGCACACTGTTGGGGTCGAGAAGGCTTCTGTGACTCTTTTTTAAAAAATTAAATCATTTTATTGGGGCCTCTTACAACTCTTATCATGATCAATACAACCATCAATTGTAAGCAGACCACATTTGCACATTTGTTGCCATCATCATTCTCGAATCATCCTCCTTCTACTTAGGCCCCTGGTATCAGCTCCTCATATTTACCCTCCCTCCTTATTCCCCCTCCCCCATGGACCCTTAATAATTTACAAACTATCATTGTTTTGTCATATCGTTTACTGTTCGATGTGTCCCTCCACCACCACCCTGTTGTCTGTACCCCAGGGAGGAGGTCATATGTAGATCCCTACAATTGGTTTCCCCTTTCTACTCCACCTTCCCTCCACTCTCCTGGTATCACCACTCTCACCACTGGTCCTGAAGGGATCATCTGTCTTGAATTCCCCATGTTTCCAGTTCTAGTGTATATTCCCTGGTCTAGCCAGATTTGTAAGGTAGAATTGGGATCATGATAGTGGGTGAAAGGAAGCAGCTAAGAACTAGAGGAAAGGTGCATATTTCATTGTTGCTACATTGTACCTTGATTGGCTCGTCTCTCCCTGCGACCCCTCTGTAAGGGGGTGTCGCTTCACCTGCTAATGGGCTTTTGGTCCCCAATTTGCACTCCTCCTGTGACTCTTAGAAGCTGTATCAGGCAGGGTTCTCTAGAGAAACGAAAACTTCTCTAGATTTTATATATGTATAAGAGGATAGGTTTATACAATGAGCAGGAATATGACAGTCAATTAATCTGCAGAGCAAGACAAAGGGTTCAGTTCAACTCGGTTCTGTGGAACAGAAAATATACTGGAAGCCCTTCAACTCAGGCGGGCTGCCAGGTCCAAGGTCAAGGAAGCAAAGTCCTCTCCTGAGTAAGGTAAGCAGAGACTGCCCACAGGCAGCAAACAGCAAGGTGGGTCACCAACGGCCAAGAGCTGAGGGGCTTAAGGAAGCTAACCCAGATGGGACAGCCAATGTCAGCAATGCAGGGCCACAGAATCCGCCAGCCTTAAGCTCAAGCGATGTACACACCAGCAGTGTGGCAAAGCAAGTCTTGAAGGAGCCTCAAGCGCCTCAGGATCCATGGGTTGACTTGACCCACAGGTTGGCTTGGCCCCCAGGTAGTGTAGCTCACAGGTTGCAGCAGAGAACTGGCTAAAGCAGCAGCCTTCTCCAGCACGTTCCAATCACCAGAGAGCAAGAGAGGTGGGGGCAGACCCTGCAGAGTGATTTTTCTCTTTGCCTCCCAATCAGCTGCTATGCGATTAATCCTGTATGTTCCTATTGGCCAGGTAGGCACAATCAGCCTAGTACAGAAGCATGTGGCCAGGACTTTCTTCCTACCTCGGCTGAGTGGGGAAGCTCACTGAGACCTGATCAGCCTCACAGCCACATGTTAGCTTCTACCGACAGTGGTGGGGGATGGCGCCTGTGAGGGGCCTTGGCTGGGAATCAAGCCTCTCTCCTTCATGGACGTGGAGAATGCCACAGGGAACCATGTGCCCCTAAGTTGTACAGCCATTTCTAAACACGGATAGGGATAGAGGGAAAGCTGCTGTCATAACAGCATTGCTTATTCTGGGGTCGTGGATGATTTTGGTTATCTCTGTAGTTTTCCAGAGCTTCCCAAACTACGAAGGTGAATTACTTTTGTGGTTAGGAAGAATGAGTGGTCACATGTCATGGGCTTGCCACTCAAACCAACAACTGGCAGGTTTTCATGGGGCCTCTGTCCCTCCTGTCATCCTGGGAGATGCTTGTGGCATCTTTGTCTACGACATTAGGAGGTTTGGGGTCTCGCCTGGTCACCCCAGGGGTGGCATCAGGGCTCGCTCTGTCAGGCAGACCAGGGCAGCAGGCCTTCCTTTCTGACATCCTGCTAGTTCTTAGGACGTGGCTTAGACCGTGGCATCAGTCTCCATTGCTTCCGAAAGCTGCAAACCACCAGCCCTGTCTCAGATGTAGGAAAAGCACCCCAAATGTGATTCACATCCAAATAAAGTGACTCTGTATTGTGCCACTTTTTCTATGGTCCAGGAAGGGGTGAGAGGGACTGTGAGTCTTTGTGAAAAAGGCCAGGCACGGGCTCTGGGAGGATTTGACCCCTCAGCCTGAAGAGCTTCAGGGTAAAAATCATTATCAAAGGGCAGAACCATGAAGGTCAGTTCGAGTACCTCCAGGACATGTCTTTCCATCTTGCCTATTCATCCGGGATCCCATTCTACCTGCTTGGATACAGGGATTGGGGAGGAGGCAGGGAACAGAGGACCTTTGGGGGCTTCCTTCTCCCAGGAGTCTGAACCTACCCCTGCCAGGGCCTCTCTGCCCTACTGGTAGCTGGGCTAGGATCCTTGTCCCAAGGATATACCACAACATATTATTATCTTTCCATCACACCTGGATCCTGAGGAAGTCTTCTTCTGGAGGTAAGTCACATTGATTTAAACATGTAGGAGGTCTCCTCCAGGAGCTATGAGGATCACAAGGTCAGCAGTTTGAAGCCACCAGCTGCTCCAAGCAAGAAAGAGAAGACCATCTATTGTTATAAAATATTACAGTCCTAAAAACCCACAGGGGCAGTTCTACCCCATCTTCTAGGGCAGCGGTTCCCAACCTGTGGGTCATGACCCCTTTGAGGGTCAAACAACCCTTTTACAGGGGTTGCCCATTTCATAACAGTAGCAAAATGACAGTGATGAACGAAAGTAATTCTATGGTTGGGGGTGTGGGGGTCACTACAACATGAGGAACTGTGTGTAAGGGTTGTGGCACCGGGAAGGTTGAGAACCACTGCTCCAGGGTCTCCGTGAGCTGGAACTGAGTTGAGGGCAGTGAGGGAGTTTTGAGAGCCGAGTGAGGCCGCCTCAAGAAGTGACCACAGGACCATGCTCACGACCGCCCAACATGATGAGTGTCATTCACGATACTTGTGTTAGTCTAGGTGGACTAGAGGAACAGATCCATATTGTGATGGGTAGGTTCGTTATGCCAACATGGCCACAGAAGATTGGTGAGTCTATTGTGACGGCACGGCCAATGAACACACAGGATGAATTGAAGGGCAGAGTTAGGAAGGGCTCGGTGAGTCCCGCCCTCTCTCTTGCTTCCGGATCTTTAGACCAGAGAGCTGCCTTGTTCGTCCTGTGCCTCGACCTCCAAGCAACACTACCCGTGGGACACCTAATTGTGGACTGTGGAGCTGTGATTTGAGGTTCCTTCAAGCCCTATTTCGCCACGCTCCTGGGATATACATCTCTTGAGCTGGGGACTGTTGGACTCTGTCATCTGGCTGACTGTTGGTGACCTGCTCGGCTGTTGGCTATCTGGTCTCAGACGAATTGCTCTACAGAGGACTACTCAGCGGCCCTCAAGACTTGAAGGACTGCCAGTCTTCTAGCTGCCTCACGCAAGTGAGTTGCACCGAGCAATCTGTACTGCTTTATAGATAGTTAACTGTTTCTTTCTTATCTTATATACCTTTCTCTCTATATAAATATATAAAAAGAATTACTAGTGTCCTGACTTTTATTTCTCTAAGAGAACCCTGCCTGACACACACATATATATGAGAGCTTTATATCAAAGAATAATTGTAAGGTAAGAAAACATCCCAGCCCAGTCCTGATCAAGTCCATAATTCTGATACATGTCAGATACCAACCTATAAATTCCTCTTCAGACTCGTGCAGCCATGCAGTGATGCTCAATGCAGTAATAGCACAGGCCAGTGGTGGGTACTGTGGCGGTGGAAGCATCTCAGCACTACTGTGGGTCTCCTAGTGGCTTCATCAGCTCCAGGGCTTTGACTCCATCAGCAAAGATCCATGTGACTTGTCAAGAGAGAGAGAGAGAGAGAGAGAGAGAGAGAGAGAGAGAGAGAGAGAGAGAGAACATCACATTTTCAGAATCCCATTTTCAGGGAGGAAGATGGGAGTTCCCAGAATCCTCAGGAGAAGGCCATGCTCACACAGAGACCTCATTGGCTGTGACCTGATTAACAGCTAGACTCCACCTCTTTGTTCAGGTTGACAGCAGATTATGTAACTGCCACAGTACTGAACTGTACTTGTAAAAGATGATGGCAGGTAATGTTTGCTGACAATAACAACAAGAACAACAACAACAAGTCTACAGAAACCCGCTGGCAAGAAGAAAGTCTTGATGAGTCTTCCTGGGAGAGCTGCTCAGACCTCCCATGGCCCCTCCACATTCCCACTGAGCCTCTGAGCAAGTGCCCTGCTGGCTGCTGCTCTCCAGTCCCGCCTGGCCCCACATTAGAGGCTCTGGCCCATGCTGTTCTCAGCTTTTCCATGGTGGGGTCTGGGGGCCACAGCCTCATACCACTCACGGAGCTTCCCAGAGCCTCAGCAAGGGTGTGGAGGTTGGGACTGGGCTCCCAAAGCCCTTTCTGCCCCCGAGAAGCAGCCATCTCAGCTGGGCCGCCCAAGGCCAAGAGGTCTGGCCTACTGCCATGTTCTGGGCCTCTGATAGATGAAGACGCAAATGTGTGCCAAGACATGGAACGATAAAACCTGCAGTATATTTTAAGCCCTCGCATTTAACAAATTGCTGCTTCTTAACATTAAAACCCGGCTTGGAATCATGCCAAAAGTCTGAATGTGAGGAGGAGAGGGTGAGCAGGAGGCTTAGGCCCTGAATGCACCTGGCCCTGCCCCCCAGGCTGGGCCCGGGGGTCGCGAGTCTCAACGGGGCGTGTTGGAACCACTGTAGGTCTCACCAGGACAGTTCCAGCCACACAGGGGGCCACTTATCTCTTCCTCCCCTGTCTGCCCCACCCTCCCCTGCCCCCGTGTGGCTCCATTGCCGTGGCCACTGCCCCTACTTGGGTTCCTTTTCTTTGGGGGTTTATTAGTCACAATGCTGCGGTGAACCCCTTGCCCATGGGTCTGAATGTCCGTCTCTGACAAACTACTTGTTGTGTGTTCCTGGGCACAGACCCAGCTGGGCCATGGGGAGAAGGAGGGTCCCCTGAACAGAGGGGAGGGTGGGGGGACAAAGCCAGAGACACCTGCCCTTTGTGAGCTCAGAGCCCTCTTCAGCTCAACAAGGGCAAGACACTCGCTGCTTTTGGGCTAAGCATTCTTTAGCCGTCCAGATCTCCATCTTCCTGTCTTCTCCCCCCCGCCCCAAGTGCAGGCTGGCGGCAGGGGGACCTGAGGTCCACACAAAGCCCAGGCAGGGGTCTGAGATCACAGAGCCAGTGAGTGGCCCCGTGCAGGAGCTTGGGAACCAAAGCAGAGCGCAGGAGACCCACACCCCCTCTTGGTGGCTCCCACCTGCCTGTCAATCACGCCGTCTCCAAGGCACCCTCTCCCACCGGCCCTCGCCCTTCCGGGCCACACTCCTGCCTTTGCTTTCGGGTGGGTGTGTGGAAGGCACCCACTGCAGGACAGGACGGTGGGGCCTGACACTTCCTCTGCATCCGGACAGGCAGCTCAGAACTTCCACCCACCTCCAGCAACCACAGCTGAAGCAGCCGGAAGGAAACTGGCATGTCACCGGAGCCTAGAGGCGCCGTGTTCTGGGAGAGGGGAGCCGCTGCAACCTGTGCGCACACCCGGGGCAAGGGCCGCTGTGGCCAGCACTGCCTCCCAGGCCCAAGCTCCTGTCCACACGTCCTGAGAAGACGGGAGCTGCCCCAGGGTCTCCGACTTCCCCTGGGCTGCCGGAGGCTCGGGTGATGTCGGCAGCGATGTCGCCGGAATTTCCAAGGCCAACAGGGGCCCGCAAAGCAGACAGGTTTCAGGGGAGTTTGCAGAAGAAGAACAGACCGGAAGAAGGGTCTCACTCCCCACTGCAGACCGTGAAGCTGCCAGAAACGTCCTGGGTAGCCCGCGGGGATGACGCAGGGCCCACGGTGTTTCCTTCTGCAGTGCGGACACGGCTGTGGGGTAGGAACCCACTCAGTGGCACGTCGGTACAACGATGACAACAGCACGGTCTCCCAGCAACCAGGTCCCCATGACTTCCTCCACAGAGGGTCTCAGGAGAGAGCTCCAGGCTGCGGTGGCACTTGCAAACCCTGTTCTCTCTCTCTCTCTCTCTCACACACACACACACACATCTGGGCTCCCCAGAGGTCAGCTCCAAGCCAGCCAGGCTCCTGGCCCAGCGTGCATGGTACTGTCCCTGCCAAGCCTGAGGTTCCCATGAAGGAATGGCGGAGAGTGAGTCACCATGCTGCCACGTGTGTGCCTGGGGGTGGTGAGCTGAACTGTGTCCATTCCCCGCCCCCCCCTCCCCCCCAGCCCCAAAAGATATGCCGGCCTTAGGGGGAATGGAGATCTGTGTAGTGGGAACTAAATATGAAGGAAGAAACCAAACCAAACAATGGACCAGTGTCTGTGGAGCTGACCCACCTCTGGGCGTGCCCTGTGTGCCAGAGCAGAACTGCACTTTGTGGGGTGCTCAGTGGCTGATGCTTCAAAAGCAGGTCCTGGAGCTTCCTTACGAGTTGCCTCTGCCTAGGCTCAAATTTGCAACAGTACTTAGAGACAGAGTGTGTTACTATTTGCATTGTTCGATGCCTGAGGTCCCCTTAGGAAGGCTGGATGATGATGGAGAAAGAGATTGCCGTGGTGCAGCCACAAGCCCAGGGATGCTGGCAGCTCCACAACCTGGAAGATGATAGGAAGGATTCTTGCCTAGAAGGGGATCTTTTTTTTTTTTTTTTTGGAGAGAGCACAGCCTGACAGAAACTTGCAGTTGGGACTTCTAGCCTCCAGGCTGTGAGGGGTGCTTTTCTGTTGTTTGAAGGCACCTGCTTTGTGCTAATTTGTTATAGCTGCCCCAGTGAATCCATGTGACCATGAATGGGACGCTTGGCCCATCTGAGGCGCCAGCCCCCCCACTTCTAAGGTTTCAAAGGTCTTCTGAGTGGATCTGACTGTGTTCCAACAAGATTTTCTATTCAAAAATCTAAGGAGAAGAAAATGTATCCCAAATCTGGCTCCTATCCCTAGACTCTTTAGAGGTGCCTAGGATCCTGGTCCTTTGTCCATTTTGTGAATCTGTTGGGCCTGATAAGCTCCACCTCAGATGTTGCCTTGCTGAGAACCCTGATGTTATGGGTCAACACTGAGATGGAGTCCTGTTTGTCTAAGAAGCTTAGATAGAGTCTTTTTCTTAAACAAAGAAAAATGATTAAGTTGACTCTGCACCACAGCACCCCCTGTGGATCAGGGTAGAACTGCACACCATAAAGTTATCCAACAAAACCCCCCAAACCAACCAGCCAACCGACTGACCAATCATCCATCCATCCAATTGACTGACCATCCATCAGACCGACCAATCATCCATTCATCCAACCAACGAACCAACGAACCAACCATCCATCCATCCATCCATCCATCCATCCATCCATCCAACCACTCATCCAATCAACCATCCATCCAACCAATTATCCAACCAACCAACCATCCAACCAACCATCCAACCATCCATCCATCCATCCATCCATCCATCCATCCATCCATCCATCCAACCAGTCAATCATCCATCCAACCAACCACTCATCCAATCAACCATCCATCCAACCAATTATCCAACCAACCAACCATTCAACTAACCATCCCACCAACCAGCCAGCCAGCCAACCAGCCAGCCATCAACCATCAACCAGCCAATCAACCATCTGACCATCTGACTGATTGACGAAGCAAGCAAGCAAGCCAGCAACCAGTCATGCATCCATCCATCCATCCATGCACCCACGCAACCAAGCCACCCACCTCACTGCCACAGAGCAACTCCAGCTCACAGTGACCCCACAGGACAGGTGACAGCTGCCCTGGTGGCTTCCCAAGATTAACTGTTCTGGAGTAGAGAACTTCCTCTCTCTCCTGCAGAACAGCTGGTGGTTTCAAATGGCCAGTGCTGTGGTTGGTAGCTGGACACATAGGATGGCTGATTATTATTATTTTTTCTCTGACATATTACAACCTTTTTATTGTGACTTGGGTGAGGGCCTCACAGAGATCACCAGCACTTCCTACACACATTTTGCTTTGTCTCCTTTGCTTCACCACCTATCCCACTGAGTCCATGTGCTGCCTGCTTCCTTTACTCGTCTGACGAACCCTTCCAAACCCATCCTTGAATAAACCCTGCCCGTAGACTCTCAGGTGCATGCACCTCATGAGTTCTCCTGTTCTCCTTGGAGACCTGTCTTTGTTTGCCAGGAAGCAACCCCTGACAGCCCTTTCCAGACCTGAAGCACAACAGAGGGCCATGGTCTGGAGGGCCCCACCAGTCTCTACCAGGCCGCTAAACCTGGCATTCAAAATTTTTCTTTACGATTTCTTTACTTTTCCTCCCACTGTACCGGCGTCTTTGCAGGGGATCCGTCTGAGAGCAGTTGGTAGTGGTGGTGGTTGATGTTGTTAGGTCATCCCCCACTTCTGGCAGTCGTGCTATTCAACAGAATGACCTACTCCCTACTCCTCTGCCACTGTCATCATTGTGGTTACACTTGAACCAATTGTAGCCACCACGTCAATCCATCTCTGTGGGGGTGTTCCTCTTCCTTCTTACCTTCTGATACCCTAGCAAGCATCATGTCCTTTTCCAGGGACTGGTTGATCTCTCCTGATAATGCACTCAACCTCTAGCTGTCTGTGGCAGTTACCTCATCTCCTGTCAGTTTGAGTGAAGGGGTGAAGTCAAGCCTGTCAATCAGATAATAGCCAATGAGGTCTCTGTGTGGGCATGGCCTTCTCCTGAGGTTTCTGGGAGCTCCTATCATCCTCCCTGGAGGTAGGACACACCTACTCTCTGTTTCATATTTCTGTTGACAAGCCCCATGGAGACACACTGTTGGTACCAGAGCGCTGGAGCAGGAGGAGTTGCTTGGAGACCCACACCAGCATTGAGATGCTTCCATGGCCACTGGATCCACAAGATTTTCTATGCACTGGCTTGTGATCTTTCTGTATTTGGCATCATTGCATGTGCTGCATGAGTCTAAAGAGAATTTTCTGGACTAGCATTGACTATATGGACTAATATCAGACTTATGGACTCGATCTGGACTGGGCTGGGATATTTTCTCAATATACAATTGCTCTTTGATATAAAACTCTTTCTTAGACACATATAAGTGTCACTGGGTTGGTTTCTCTAGTCAACCCAGGCTAACATAGCATCCCTGCCTCTCAGGAGTATTCTGGCTGTACTTCTTCCAAGATAGATTGTTTGCTATTCTGGCAGATCAAGGCACTTTCCATATCTTCCCCACCCCCCTACCCCCCAGCACTATCATTCAAGTACATCAATTCTTCTGTGTCCTCTCCTTGCCCCTTGTTCAACTTTCACATGCATACGAGGAGATTGAAAAAAAAAATCCATGGCTTCTGTGAGCCACAATGCAGTCCTCAAAGTGACAGCCTTTCCCTTCAGCGCTTAAAAGAGGGCCCGTGCCTCAGATTTCCCCCGTACAATGAGCTGTAGGGTCCCTTGACTGCCACTTCCATCAGCACTGATTGTGGATCCAAGTCATGTGAAATCTTCAACTATTTCAATCAATACTGTTTATCATGTCTTCTTTCCATTGCGTTCCGATCCGTACTGAAGGCTGCAATCCTTGGGCTTCATCAGCAAGGGCTTCAAGATCCCCCTCCCTTTCAGCAAGCAAGGCTGTGTCAGCTGCATATTTCAGGTCATTAATAAGTTTTTCTCTGACCCTCCCACCCTCCTGTCACGTTCTTTTTCATAGAGCCCTGCTTCTCTGATGATTTGCTCAGAGTACAGATTGATTGTGAATGGTGAGAGGATACAACCTTGACGCACACCTTTCCCGATTGTAGACCAAGAAGTGGCCCCGGATTCTTGCGACATCCTTCTATTCTTTTCCCACAATGGCCTTTTGGTCTGTGGATAGTGGGGTGGACTGGCTGATTTCTTGGCCTGTGGACAGTGGGGGGTGGACTGGCTGATTTCTTGGCCTGTGGACAGTGGGGCTGGTGGCTTGGCTGTGGACAGTGGGGGGCAGTAGACTGATTTCTTGGAGGTGCATCACCAGGGTCTGCCGAGGTGTCACAGGGTGGATTCAAGCCATCGCTTCTTGGTGGGCAGCTGAGCACCTTCACCTTTGTTCTTCCCGGGGTCTCTGTATTCTGTCTGCTGCTCTGTGAGCTCTAGGGAGACGGGGGCTTTGCCTCCTGTCCACTGATGTCCCCATCGCCGGCCATGCCTGGAACACAGTGTGCGCCCCAAATATGCACCATCAACAAATCAGAAAGACATCGCTGCTTTCCGGAGACACCGCTGGGATTTCAGA